>JAXGGA010005671.1:0-76170 GCA_038373865.1 Uloborus plumipes
GAAAAACTTGAAATGACGTCCCTGGTTCAAACCCCTTCCGAAATTTTTCAAAACTATTGAAAACATGCTTTTCATAGTTTCTCTCTGAAAAAATTATTATTGCTGTTTCATTTTGATTTTCTTATTTACTTTGAAACTGCAATTAAAAAAAGGAAATTATCATTATTGAATAATTGTACAAATTAAGTGTTTTTATGCAGTAATTATTTTTATTGTAGTTATTGCAAACATACCTGAACAGTACACCTTTCCCTGCAAATTTTTAATACCACTAAAAGAACTCCAAAATTCTTCAGATTTGTAATTACTAAACTCTATTTTTAATTACATCTTATAAGTGTCCGTGAAATAGAAATTTTAAAAGTACTCTGTCGAATGTGTGTATATGAGTAAGTCCAGATTTTGTTTTTTTCATTAAAAATATGAGTCACTTTTTTTTAACCTCTATTGTAACAAAAATCAACAGACTATAGAACATGAAATCAAATTTTATTGACTTTATAGATTTCACGAGAAATAGGTTTGGTTTATTTGTTAAATTTTTAGCTGTACTATTTATTTCTTACTTCATTTATCTGATCATGAATACTGTTTTCTTGAAACTTTTTCAGTTTTGGGGACTACTTTTTTTGCAACTTTTTTAATTTTGGGACTACTTTTTTGCAACTTTTTTATACGTTTTTGGCTACTTTTGCTACTTTTTTAATGAATTTTTCCTGTGGCAACCCTGGTAACTAAGATAAGCCTAAAATTCTTTGCTGATGATAGTTAATTTGCACTGTGGGATGTCCACTCTGTTACAGTCGCATTAATAGTGCAAAAAATATTTTTTCTTGAAATTGCAGACAGAATTAGTTTTAGGATGCTTAGTTCATTTTATACTTGTTCTGTAATTAACTTTTCTTTACGATTAGAAATATATTTTTCAAACCTCATTTGTCTCCTCTGTTACACAAAGTGGTCGAACTATTCACAGGGCTGGAAGTCTAAAAATTCAAATTTAAGGACAAGATTGTTGCTAAATTTAAGGACAATTTAAGGACATACTAAACTGACATATTTTCAACAATTGAAGCAACTTACCTACATCACATGACGTACACAAATATATCCTAAAAAATTGAGTAAAATCTGGCAACTTGATAAACAATGACTAAAAATTCCTGTTTAAAATATTTATTTCTAAAAAATAAAAAAATATATGTATTGCGATTAGCGACTTTCATTTATTTTAGTTACATCATGTCGAACAGTGACAAGTTTTTTAGATACAGCAATAATGCTTTCATTTGCAGCGTCGATCATAATTTGGGCAACTTTTATAGATTTCATATCACTTTTTGAAATTGCCGACTTAAGTTTTTCATTGGCTTCCGCGAGAAGACAATGTGCAGCATTTTCTTCCTCAACTAAACTTCTTTCCTTTATAGCCAATTCCTTTAACTTAGCTTTTGATTCATCCTCCTTCTTTTGTTTTTTGGAACTTGCTTGCTCTTCTTCCTCTGCATTTCGTTTCTTTTGAAGCTCCAAACTAGCTTTCTGCTTCAGTTCTTCCAAATGAGCAGCATATGCACTATGGGATTTCTGAACACTTTCAACTAGAGATTTCGTAACTGGTACGTTTTTGACCACTTTATATCTGTAGACATAATCTTTTACCAATCTTATGGAGCGGATACCCAATTCTGAGAATGAAGCTTTACTTGATGTAACAATTGAATTGTTAATAGAAAATCCACGCTCAGGAATAGCATTTCCATGAGACAAAGTCAAGCAAGATTTGGCGAAAGCACTAAGATTTGGATACTTTTGCATACCAGCAGAATCTTTTATTTTAGAAACATCACTCCAATATTTGCAAATATCCTGATCAACATCATATGTATTAGCAAACTTATCACAAGCATACATACACCATTCGGTGTTAACTGCATTGCAAATGTGGTCTGTTTTTGAAACTTTCATCAAGTGCACCACAAGACGGCTCATTGCAGCTTTAGAAAATTCTTGATTACGCAATGCTGGATGAATGCATTGCACATCTCTTAGAATAACATTAGAAATCGGTAACTTTTTCTGAAAATATGTACAAGTTTCCATGTAACAACTTCTCACAGATAATAAAAAAGTTTTATGCTCTTTTTTATTAAAATCCTTATTGAGCAAATTTGATGCTCCGGATCCCACATTAATTGCATTTCGAGGTGTAACCCAAAACTTGGAGTCACAACAGTCAATGTTCTTTAAGGGCAAACCTTCTTTTTCATTCACAATATCTTGTTTGATGAACTTAAACATGACATTTCTCAAAAGTTCATTCAATTTGGAGTATAGTACGTGAATCAGTGGTGTGCTTTTCTGTAGCAATGTTGAATAAGGCAGAAAACACGAGGCAAAAAAACTAACAAAATGTAAGTACACAAGAGTCATAGGATCTTTCAAAAATATACAAATATTACGATATCTTTCACCTAGTTTTGAAACATCATTGTTCTTTGGAAGGAACTCTAAGAAGTATTCTTTTAAAGCTGAATACTGCTCAATGAACCTATCACAAACAGGGGATAAAGTAAGCCACCTACTACTCACGTGTTTCAAAATTACATGATCAGCTTCCACACCAAGCAAAGTATTTATTTGCACATGATGAAAGTCTTCTTGCCTTGCAGCAGACATTCTCAAAAAAATAAAAACATCATCAATCAAACTTATAACATCACAATCTAACTTATTTAATCCCTTTTTCATACCATTATTTATAGTATGCAAAGCACAGGTCCCAATGTCTACCAAATTCTTAAAATTCAAAGAATCCAGATAACAGTTAAATTTTTTCAAAAATAATAAATTCACATTCGGACCATCTGAAGAACATTGCAAACATTTATCAATACTTAAATTATTGCTTTCAATGAAATTCTTCACAATTTCAAAAATCTTAGCAGCATCTAAATGACCTACAAATTCAGATTCACAATAGGACACCACAATATTTTCAAATTTCTCAGACCAATATGAAATGTGAATATCCAGTTGTTTTTTGGATTGCTTCGTTGTTGTTTCATCAAAATAGAGAGTAAAAAAAGACCTACCAATATCTTGAAACAATTGTTTGCGAAAATAAGGTGCAAGTCCAAATTTTGTTACATAACGTGCCTTTGTTTCTGAAAGTGTGACATTCTTCACAATCATTGAATCATCAAATACCTCGGCACATATTTCTACCAAATCTCCCAAATTCGAAAATGAGTAATTGCATTTAATAGCATGCAAAAGTAATAAAATTTCAGCCTTTATGGCTTTTTCTTTTGCATTAGATGGTAACCACATTCTTCCACTTCCTTCGGTAGCTGATGCCAGTTTCAGAACAGATGAACTGCTGACTAAACTCAATTGATTTACTTTACTTTTAATTAGTTTTTTGTGTTTTTCACTGTTTGCATGAGAGTTTATCTGGGAATAGCCCATGCTCGCAATGCTAAACGATTTTTCACATACAACGCAAAATGCAGTGTATTCATCGCATGGCTTGCACCAACTGCCGACGTTGTCCCCATTTTGGTCCTTTTTTCCTTCAGAAATCCAAGATTGATTAAATTTTGTCTTTCGACCCATTGCTTAATTCAAAAATAAAAACACCACCCTTTCACAAAGCCACGCTTAGAATTCGAAATGTAAACAATCAAGAACGGCAGTTGCAGTTACGATACTCTGGCTGTCTTTCCTTTTACGTCAATACGGTTTTTTTCACCGATGCCGCATGAGCGTTCTCAAGTATGATTGGTCGCCTGTACGCTTACGCACGTTTACGCGCAGTAAACACGTGGCAGGCGAAACGATTTTTACCATTTCTTAAGTTAAATTTTTTATTTTTCAAATCCTTACAGTTGAATTCGGTTGAATTTTTTTTAGAAAACTAGAATATTATAGATATTTAAGGACATTAATTGGGAATATAAAAAATTAAGGACATTTAAGGACACTTAATTTTTTTTAAGGAATTTCAGGAATTTAAGGACAACTTCGAGCCCTGTATTCAAAACCCTTAATGAATGACTCATATATACAAGCTATTTACACTTTATTATGCACAAATAAACAGAGAATAATTTTTAAAACAATGATTAGTTGGCGAAAATTACTTCATTTGATAAACTTAACTCGACAATTTCAGACATGATTTGTACCATTTTGGCTGGAATAACCCATAAATATAACATTTGCATCTCGGAATGTATCTTTATTTTTTCAAAATGAAGTTGAATTTCGAGGTGATCGTTTAAGAATTAGTTTATTAATTTGTTTTTAAAAAAGTGAATATGTTTAGCATGACCCTTAATGTATTTAAAATGATAATTTGCCACTTTTAAGAATGTGTATCTTAATTTTTTGGAACTAAAGTAAAATTTCAAGTTGATTATTTAAGTAAAGTTTACTCATTTGTTTTTTAAAAAGTGAACAACTTTAACATACCTCTTAAAAGTATATTTAAAATGCTGATTTGAATCTTCAGAAAACATGTTCCTTTGTTTTTTGGAGTTATATAAAATTTTTAACTGATTATTTGAGTATAACTTTATTATTATTATTATTATTTAACACACAGGTCCTGTTTTAATATTTTCTTCTTTAACTTGTATGTTAGAAAAATTACATGCATATTATTCTTTAAAAAAAAGAATTTCAAAGCAAAATTTTGCTTTATATTATTGCAAAATTAGAAATAAGAAAATGTGTTACTTTGTAATGAAGTTTAAATTCATAAAATTCTAATAAAATATGTATCAATTTGAAAAAAAAAAAAGTTTATCTGAGCTTAGTTTTTTTTCCTTTTTTCTTTCTTTGTTTCTTTCTTTTTTTTTTTTTTTAATATTGGTGAAATATTTAATAACTATCATTTACGTAGAAACCTATTGAAATGATATTGAAACAGAAAAGCTTTAAAATTTAAACTAAGAATAATTAAAAGTTTCAACCGTCTATTTTGATAAAAATACATAATTTAGAAAGAAATCACAATATGCTAGTGTTTCATTTCATATGTAGCGCTACTCCTGTACAAATAAAATAGAGGCTTTAAAAATTAATTTAAATGTATTTAACATGTTCTTAAAGAAATTATGCGAGAAACAACTTTGATTTATTGTTTTGAAGCTGCATTACATAAAAATAAGCGAACATGCAATGTAATTGTAATGCCGGATATCCGCAGGATATCCGGCCGGATATCCGGTATCCGGCGTGTGATGAGCCACCGGATATCCGATATCCGGCAAAATCACTATCCGGTCCATCCCTATAAAATTATAATATACTTTCACAGTAATAATTAAGATCTTTATGAATTTCATATCATTTACCCAAGTATAATGTGCAGCACTTCAACCGAGTAATTGGTTTCTTCATAATCTTCCTAATATAAAGCAGCATATTTTAGTATTGTTTACAAGTTCAATAACCGGAACATGTTAAATTTTCATGCTTGTTGCACTTCAAAAGCACTTAAATTACTCTGCTTATAAACAATTGTCGTAAGATGTTAATATCTGAGCGCCCCTCCCCCCCCCCCCCCACACCGAAAAAGAAATGCTTTCAAGCAGTATGCATGTATTTATGAGTATCTATCTGTCTTAATTGGAAGCATTTAATTTGAAGTTTAACATTTGCTGAGGCTTGTAACATAACATTTAATTTAAAAATCGTCTGCTGAAAAATTAAATTTTATGTTTGATATTTGAAACTGGCATTTAAAAATATATTACTTAATGAAATAAAGTGGCAAAATAGTAGAAATATGTTTGATTTTCTGATTTTATGAAAATACAAAAAATACCAACTTTTAAAAAATCATATAAAATAAACCGAGAAAAAACACGGGAACAGATTGATATCAGCTTATTAATCACTGAATGGGCTTCAAATGAGCCGATTTTAAAAAATTTAAAAAATGGCTTTTTTGAGTAATTGCACTTCAAAGATTGTTGATTTTTGAAAATTTTGAAAATTTCAAATTTTATTTCCGCGGCTGTATGCATCTGAGGATCACAATAAAATATGATTAAAAACTACCTTATAAGGGCTTTAGACTGCTATCTTTGTTTAGTAAAAATTTTTTTTTTTTCATATGGAAAAAAAAATCACAAAATCGGTAAAAAAATCGGTGATAAAGTCATTTTCAAAAAATCATAAAACTTGAACGGGGAAAAAACACAGGATTTCGTATATACCCACTTGTTGAGCACTAAATGGAGTTTAAATGAGCCAATTTTTAGATTTTTAAAAAATGGCCTTTTTGAGTAATTTCACTTTAAATATCGTCATTTTTTGAAAATGTTCAAAATTTCGAACCGTATTTCCAGAGCTGTATGCCTCTCAGGATTATGATAAAATATACTAAGAAACTACCATATAAGGGCTTCAGAATGCCCCCTCTTTTTAGAAAAAAAAAACTTTTTTTTCATAGGGAAAAAAAATCACAAAATCGGAAAAAATGCAGTTTTTTTACTGCAAAAGTAATTTTTTTTTCTGTATTAAAAAATCCCGCTAAATTTTCAAAAACGATCTCTAGTTGATATATAGGTTCTTATGTAAACGTAGAAAAAAAAATTTTTCAAAAAAGTTAAATACTTTTGAAATAGGGTCCATTTCTAATCGAGCACTTTGCGCATTTTTTCCAAAATGGCCGCCGTTGTGCAAAACTTCAATACGCTATAACTCGAGAAATAAATTTTTTCTCGCAAAATCCTTTCAGGGTATTTCATATGCCCCTTAGTCGTAACTACTCTAATTTTTAAAAAAAAATCGGTGATGGTCATGGGACACTTTTCACACCTGCCTGCCTGTCTTGAAATGGAATGGCTCCCATTCTTAATTAATTCTATTCTGTTCTATTCTTAAAAAATGTCAAAATACAAGAATTATTAAGACAGCTCCTTAACCAAATGTAGAATTTTTTTCGAGATGATTAAGCAAAGTGAATATTTAACTTAAAAGTCAGTGAACTTACTTCAAATCCCTTTTTTCCTCTCCACCAAGAAGACTCCTCTGGAGGAGGCATGTCAATCACAGATATCATGTCACCAACCTGTGAAATGGAAAAGAAAAAATTAACAACAGTAATAAAAATATCACTTCAATTCTGATTACTTACTGATAGGAATGAAAACTTGGTCATTACATTTATATATTCATTCACAAAAACAAAAAATAACACAAACCACTGTTTGTGTTTAAAATAACAGAACAGGTAAGATTCAGGCTTAAATTCGATAAATCTGCTTATTGTTTTCAGCTTGATTTTCAATAAGAACCAATTAAATTGTAAATTTTAGCACACATATACATAATGGCACTATTTATTATCCTTTTGGCAATAATTAATTTTTGAGAACACTTTATATTTGCTTTTAGCGATAAAATAATGAGAATGTTTGAGGAAACATTTGTTACAAAAACATAAAAACAATTGAAGGAGTTTTGAAAGATGAAATTTGAAAGCTTTCGTTATTCATATAAATTGAGACAATATTTTTCTTATTGTTCTTTTCTTTTCATTTTTTTTTAAATTTTTGTTTTTTGCTTTTGACACTGAAAATATTTTTTTAAAAATTGAACACGATTTGGGTTTTTTTTAAAATTAAATACAAAAATAATATGGGAAATGAAAAACGGATGAAAACTAAAATATTGAAGAAAAATCTCTATCAAGAGATGAAAAACAAAATACATTTTAACTTTCAATGGATCAATTCTGCCATAAGGAAACTAAAGATATGAAACAATAAACATTTAGTTGTTTATATAGTACATAGTGAAACTTTTTCCCAATGAATTGCTGTGTTAAATTTGACAGTTTAGCCACAACAGCAGCTTCTCAAGCAATTACTATTACTGGTCTATATTTTGTCACATTTTTTGCATTTATTGTACAAAAAAGAACATTTCTTTTTCCAACAAGAATGCAGGTTCTCCATCCCTGAGACATACACTTCACTTCTAAAAAAGGCATTTTAAAAATTTGACTGCATAACAGTTTTGTCCAAATACTGTTCAGGTGGAGCAAGGTAGAACACCAGTGATGTTTGAACACCAGCTCAAACATCACCTAAGCAGAGTATTTTTCTGAACAATCCACAGATTTTCTTGATTATTTACATGTATTACTACTTCTGATAAATGTTTGTGGCAATTCAGGGGTGGTTGATTATAACATCAGATCAAGGAGATTTTGTTGCTTGTTTAGATATTAAAACTTTTAGCAGGTTTGTTATGTTTGAACTTTAATGTCATGTACAATAGGAATGTGTCTTTCTACAACCAGATGTCTCTAGTTATGACAAAAAAAGAAAAAAAGAAAATGAATGTTTCCCTCTTTTCCAACATTTATCTCCATATAAAATGTTCTTTCCAGCTCAACTCCTTCTTCAGAAAAAAGATAACTATAAGGAAAAATTCTCCAGTTTCTTGCCACAATTAAAAACTATCATGGATTAAAGTTTATGGTTTGAATTCATGTAACAAACAAAAATAAAAATGACCATAAAAATATGTTTGTTTTGGTAATAACATTGGGAATCAGGGAAGGGTAGAGATGAAGCTCTTAAGTGCGGTTAAAGTTTTCTTCATTTCAGCGAATTTAAAGAATTTCTTAGATAGAAAAGAAGGTGGTGTTTAAAATGAATTTACATATTTTTAAAATAAAAATTAGTTTATAAAAAGGCTGCTCATAAATAATGTTACGCTTTTTCTAATGTATTTAAAAAAATACATTTCTTGCAGTTTATGAAGAAATATATAACATCTAAAATATATTATTAAATAAACAGAATTTTTCTCACTGAATTACCTTTTAAAAGTTAAATATTATTTTTTAAAGAATTAATGTATACATAGGTTATAAATTTGCTTTTGAATTTAATTATCATTGATTATAAAATTGTATAGTAGCAAAGTTAAAGTCAAGGTACGGAGGACGCCTTTTGTACATTTTAAAACCTTTTCACTTTATTATTTTAATGGCATTTTGCAAATAAACCTTGAAATTTCTGCGTAAAGATTTTTGCAATAATTTACCTTGGCAAATATAAAAACAGATAATATAATTTTTAATGAAATGAGCAAGAAGAAAAAAACACTGGGAGTTTTTTTCTGTTTTAATGCATTTCGGCTCTTGCAATGTTTAAATGCTCTTAATAGCAAAAACATTCTTCGTTTGAAAAAAAAAAACTATGAAAACTATTTTACACTTCATTTTACTATTTGTTTACTAATGTTGACCCCCTCCGATTTATTCAATATTTTTAACCCTTTAGGCGGCAAACATTAATAACAAACAGGATCGTATACTGCTGTTAATAAAGGACATTTAAAATTCTCTCCTAACTCTAAATAAATAACACAAACAATCAAATTATTTTAAAGAAACACGAACAACATTCAGGTACAGTTTAGAAAATCGCACTCACTTAGTGGCGTGAAATGCACGTATTGCACAATACAGGAAAATGGGTAGGCGGCTTTGGATGTAGAATATCCTGAATGCCATATCACAAACAGAACATCCAAGTGCACATGTCGAACACAATGAGGGGTCTGTTGGAACACCCAATATCCACTTGGCCTTATTTAAAAGGCCGCAAAACGTGGCACGATGTTCGCATCGGGAAATCCAGCGTAGTGTGACTGCTGGGCGGACATTTTCAGATGAAAGAAAATTTTGAGGCGATAAGCTTCAACGAAACAGTTCTTCACAGATCTTTAGCGATTCTGATCTCTTTTGGAAAATCGAACTGGAATCGCCCAAATCCTAATCGGGCACACGAGAGACATTACTATGGAACATGATGGGGAGAAAAAGAAAAAAAAACATACACTCAACGAGGTTGCTGGGAAACTTTCATGGTCAGGAAATTCGAAAGTCGCCAAGATCGCCAAGTCTGCTCTAACGGGTTCACGGAGGTTAACTGTTAAGAAGCTCTGAATTATGACGTGAGGAATAACAGAAGATGCATCACTGACAAATGCGAGACTACATGAAGTTGGCGACAGATAAATAGGATGCAGTGGAGGAAAACACTGTTGAATCATTTGTAAATATCGATGTAAAAATGCATTCCTTTTTAACAAAAAAAAAGGAAGAGCTTCAAGGATTTTTTTCTTTTTGAAAAGAAGCTGATAAGAGATAAAGGAGGAATGTGAATGCTTTTCTTCATGAGATAATATTCTAATGTGTAGTAAAATGCGATTTTCTTAATAAAAAGTTTAAATATTAACAATACAACAAATTAATACTTAGAGTAGACGCCGGTTAATTGATTCAACTGATTTGATGAACTAAATCGTTAAATCGGAACAAAATCCAGCTTTATCTGAATCAAAACTTTTTAGAACAAACGTGATTCATAAGCAGAGGCCACTGTAATTTCTAAGAAAAAGCTTTTGAATCCCCCGCCTTCCAACATCCAGCAAAATTTGACGAAATTTCGGAAACCTACTCAAAAAAGATAAGACGTTTGACTGATGAAATAATTATAGCTTAACGGAATTTTGAATATATTTATGCATAGCTATGCAGCCTTTGCATTATCAAAGCTACTGTATAAAATATATAACTGAAAAAAACTCTGAACTGGAATTATCGAACTTGAGTAATAGACTCGCCACTTCAAAACTTCCAGGGGGAAGCAAAACATATTAAAAAAGAACAGCACAAAGTATACCCATACTAATGTAAATACATTTATTTGTGGGGGTCGTTCGGCTCTTCTTGACCCCCAAATCGACGGCCCTAATGACACCACGATATTTCTGTAAGTGGGAAACGTAAAATTATTTCGAAGCTTGATTTATAATTTTATATGCAAACGTCAAAATTGTTTTCCTCTTATTGCTTTGTAATAAAAAAACACCTATTTAAAATGACAAAAAATTAATGAATTTCAGAATTTTCCTACATGCATCTTAAAGTTAGTTTTGTTGATAACACTGTTCCGTTTGTCTTTTTGCACATCAGAAATATTTGAAATCAACAGATACATATTTTTTCATAATTTCAGCTTATTTCATTTAAAAACTGCATTAACTCCAACTTGCACTGATCATTTTTCCAGCTCAGACAGTTCTTACCGGGGGAAAAATTGATTTCCATTGCAATATAAATGGAAAAAAAAAAAAACGCGAAAAAAAGCTGAGGCAAGGTCACCTCCTTACTATATGTCTACTGTGATCCTCAACTTCTCTTCCAAACCGGAAGTTTACGACAAATGCATCGAATGCTCCAGTATTGCTAACGGGGAGAAAGAAGTAAGAGGGGAAAAAGTAAGAAACAAAAATAAAAAGTTGAAAAGAAAAAAAAAAGAAAGATAAGGCTATAAACTGTAATCCAAACTCATGATAATAGATACGATATGTTTGGGTGATGCTCTAATCGGGCATTCGAAGGAGAGAAAAAAGAGCGAAATTTATTCGAAGATACATCGTTGCATGTTTGCGTTTTTCCTTAACAGATTAATTACAGCAGATGAAGCCTTTTTTATGTAAAACACATTAAAGACTTAATGTATTTATACACAAAAAGAGCTTCGTCTTTCTTTTCACTCACCATCTTTCATATGTTATTATTGCTAGCATGTATGAAAAATTAGTTACGGCCCAGTGTTCACAGATGTATAAAATAGAACAAAGAGATAACGTTAAACTGCGTTTGTGGGGTGCTTCAGTTTGGAAGAAATTCCGGGGAAGATTGCAAAAAAAAAAAAAAGGTCAAATTAGTCGTAGTCACCAGCCACAGTCCGACAAAATGAAGGGGGAAAAAGACGACTGAAAAATGATCTGTAATACACAGCGGGATACAAATATACAGCAGGCGTTCAAGCCTCTGGTTTTGGAGGGGGGGGGGGGGTCATTGTCAGAAAAATGGGTGCCAAAATACAATTTTCGGGTACAAATAGTGATTTGAGGAAAAATTTTCGGAATATAGGTCCCCAAAATACAGCTTTAGACTGAAGATTAAGGGGGTCATGACCCCTTGACCTCATCCATCCTCTGGATCCGTGCTTGAAGGCATAAGCAATTACAAAAACCTTTTCCACCAAAAAAACGAAGCAATCTTCACGAACTAACTCATGACAAATACATTACTTTCATCAATTAATATATTTAGGATATATATATATATATTTTTTTACTTATAAGTCACCACTATTTCAAAACATATTAAAAAGGCTAGTATTGAAATTGTTCCGGCCACTAGCTACTTAAGATTTCCAGCAGATTTGGCTTTTTATTTAAGACATTTTATTAAGGTCATGTTAATAATGACCTCTCTAAAACCAAAAGCTAGATCCACTCTCGGGTAACAACACATTTTAAATTTTAATCACGTAATCATAGTTCAGATTCAGAACTATCGATGAACAAGGCTCTAACTTCGGCATTCGTCAACAATGAAGTTCGCAACACATTCACTGTTACAGCATTTAAGTTTCAGAAATTGCATTGAAAAAAGCAATAGTCGATCGATGTTTTTAAATTTTAATAACTCTAAAATAGTGGAATAAAATGTGCTATTAATTGATGTGAAACTTATCTTGCTATGATAAATAGTTTTCGAACATTTTCAAATTAACTACTTTAACTTATCTTATTCGTCAAAATAATTTGCGCTTTTTAACGTAAACAACTGAATATTAATGCAAATGTTACGTTATAAATTAATATTATTTGGCAACGTTTAAAGATGGGAAGGGCATGGTTAAAGTGCTTTCATTTCGAAGAGGTAGTGCACTGAAAATTTCTTGAAATTTCGTGGTAATTAAATTATTATGTACATATATAGAATTTATGCATATTATTGAATTACGTATATTTGTAGAAATTGTACTTCATTCGAAACGTTGTTTACAGGGAAGTTTTTTGAACAAAGAAATTTTTAAACCAAAAATCACGTCATAAAACATGTTTATTTTACTTGCTCTCACTCCGCATTAAACATTTCTCTCGCTACACAAACATGCATCGATTTTAACATTTCGAATTCGACGGAAATCTCCAATGAAGGGGAAATTTACTCTTGTCATGACATAATCGGTGATTTCCTAGGTTTTTTTTTTTTTTTTTTTTTTAAATAGCAAATGCTCTTTTATAAAAAAAGACGGAATCTTTCGAATCCTACTCCACTCTTTCTCGGAAATACTACAAAGGCATCGATATTTGAACCGATGCCAAGAAAGATCCAATTACCACGCCAACGGAGAAATTCCAAATTCAATGTCAATCGCAAAATCAAGTCATTTAATCTAACACGATCCCCCAACACCACATGCAAAATACCATTCTGATATTCTAAAAAGCACTCACCCCTTCCGATCGTGCACATTTCCAACAGGTGCGCATCATGATGCACTTTCTTGGACAGAAAGGGGGGAAGTAAGAAAAAAAAAAGAGAATGAAAATATTTTGCTGGCCTTGCCCACGCACGTGCTTTACAGACCAATGCGCATGCGTGTGTGTTTGTTGTGAAAGAGAGCTGCCAGGGGGGAGGGGGACACCAATTGTAACCAGTTTCGTTCTGGTCATAGTAATTTGGTATGAATGCCCAGCCCATTTTTTTTTATCTAAGGATTTGGAAAGAAGAACACACATTAGTGCATAGTTTGTAAACTGGAAAAAACAGGGTCGCGTTTTTCGTCCAGTTAGATGTTGAGCTCAGAAATTGTTTTGCAAATTCAAAGAAATATAAAAGATGGCGGATATAGGGAAAAAGTTGAAACATATATTTTTGGGGAAAGCTTGAGATTTAAAATTTATTGCTGTATATTGGAAACCTTATTGCTAATTGGACATTACTTATGAGGTACGATTTTAATGCGTTGAATTGTTTGAAATCACAAGAAATATATAAAATAGAATTAGCACTGAAAAACAATTTTAATTACTTCGAATTAAATAAAATGCGTAAGACATTCTAATTTCTTCAGGCTAAATTGATAAGTTGATTAGTTTTTCACATTCGTAGTACTTTTACGCTACAATAATTTGAAAATTTTACACGTTTAAAAAAATGGAATAAATTCATAGTACATCTTCAGTGCACATGATTTAAATTTTTATGAAAAAAAAGAACATTATGAAAACAAAACATAATAAGATTAAATTAAAACAAAACATAAATGTTATGATACACAGCAAGCGCTGTACTAGATTACTAATGTGTGCGCTAACTGAGCTGGCGGCACAATTTGCTACGCTCGAAAAGAAAATTTGCTTAAGGCAAAGAATTTCAAGTTCTTAGCAAATTTTTTAGTTATATATTTTTTTAAACCCTGTATTTCATTGCTTTTTATTTTGTTCATATATTTTTTCACCATTATACGATAAAAAGAAAAGTTAAAATAGAAAGGAATGTTTTAGTGAAGTAATGAAATGATAAAGGGAAAAAGAAAAAAAAAAAGCATTGAAAAACGATAGAAGATTCGAATGATAACATTACTACCTTTCTCAAAGAGATTGCCAACCAAAAATAAACGCCTTTAAAACTGCTAAATATTATTTTCAAATTGATTACGTTCTATGTTGTATTTGGAAAGACATTCGGTAGTTACAATTAAATTCAAAAAACCACTATTATTATTCATTGTTTATATTCGAGTCTCTCTGCGTCATTCGGTTTTTCTTCAATAAAACAATATCATATAGAAAATTTAAAAAAAAAAAAACATCTTTTTTGCCGGAATAAAATATTGTTTATCTTCATTCGAGAAACAAACACTTGAACCAATGAGAGAGACACCGCACTCGGACCTCTAGCCTCCCTGAAGCTCACGTTTTCTCACATTGGCAAAGGGATTCCCTGTAACCCTGAAACTAAAAGGCGTGCAAACAATGTCATTTGCATGTTTATGAGTTGCAATTCAGCACCCCCCCCCCTCCTCCCTCCATAAAAATCTTCAACCATTTCAACTATAAAGTATACTTTTCTTTTTTGATTATTTTTAATGTAAAAAGTGACAAAATGCATAAAAGAAGAATAATGGTGGTCTATGAGTAAGCGAAAAAGTGCATCAGAATGATAAAAAAGGGTAACTACGTTCTTGCTACGCAAGTGTTTAAAAAGAAGTTTGCATAATAAGCATGAAGTTACAATTGCCGACGTCGGAACTAAGATTTCGCATCGTTTCCGGCGTAGTTGCAGAGAACGATTTCGGCAACAATAGTGATCGCAGTTTACCTGTCACGTTATGAAGAAGAAAAATTACATTTTGAACAACGAACTTTATTTAACAATACTTCTGAGGCAAAGACAATATTTTTTAAAAAGTAAAAAGTTTACTCCTCAATTATGACTGCTGTTCAACTTCATAAGATTAGCAGCCCAGTTTTATTTAACCTGTCATCAAAACATCCAATTACATCAACTTTGTCGCCATAATAAGTGAATTAAAAATTCTACAAAAATAGCAAATCGAGTCAATATGGTTGGCATAATATACATTAATTTAAAATGACGCCGAGGCACAAAATCGGGGTAGTACCGAGAATTCATACGAGAAAACATGGAAGTTTTTATGATAGCAACAGCATATTAGTAATTTTCACGATATATAAATGTAATAAGGTTGGTGGAGAATATTACATGTTAGATTAGAAGATCAGATTTGATAGAGGAGATTAAATCTTTTTCTTTTAATTAATTTTACAGTTACCACAGTTTGCTCTAAAAATATAGTGCACGGTTCGAAAAAAATATTTTTAAAACATTTAAAGATATCTGTAGACTTTAAACTCACAGAAAATTTATTTCATAAAATCAGTTACAAAAAGCAAAATTACAATCCTATTCGATAACAAACTTTACTGGTCTAACAGAATGTATTCCAAAAAGCGACTGAAGGAAATGTTAAAAATGGTAGCAATCAGCATAAATTAATTCGCGAATATCTCACGACTTACTATAAGTATCTTGTGGCTGACATGACTTGCATCGAAGTATCAAGGTTCACATCGCTTGAATTTCTACCCGATGCGAGTCCAGATAGTAGTTTTCGGCCTATTAACTGTACATCGGTTTTCATGTGTGCCATCTGCACTACACGGGGAAAACAACGCGCAGGAAACTCGGCCGTTTCACTTGCGTTCCCGGCGAAATGTTTTTAAACTTATTTCCCTAAATTTTAATAGATGTTTCTTTGCCGGAAGAAAAATTATTTTACGCATTACTGATCTACACGCGTTTCTTTCTTTTTTTTTTTTTTTTGTCAAAAACTTACCCTTAATTGTTATTGTTATTTTTGATTTGTATATGATGAAAAAAATAGCTAAAAAGAAATATTTCAAAATATTTCTACTTTACATTATTTTCATTTCAAGTAGTATTGATTCATGTTTTTGAAAAAAAAAAAAAAAACAAGTTGACTAGAGAAAGGCTTTCTTGTTCATTCTTATGTGGAATGACGAACAAATGAGTTTTCCCTTAACATTTTATACATAATACATTCAAGTATAATAAAATTACACAAAATATATAATACTTACACAGTAGTTGAATTAATAGGTTTGTTAAGAAATGCGGCCTCCTCTATTATCGCCTAATTCAAATGTGTCTTAAAGTGGTATACTGACTGCCGTGCTAAGCACAAAAGTCGCATCTACACTTTTTAAGAAAATTGAGTTAGCGCCACTTTGTGACGTATTTTACCTATGTACAAAATTATGTAGTCATTTGAGATTGGGAAATATTTTTCAAAAAATTCTGAAAAAGTTTCATCTGAATCAAATACATGGTGGCCCAAAACTTTAAAGAGTTAAGATGACTCTCTTCTGTACTTCTGAACGGCATTTGTTTGAAGGAAAAAAAAAAAATGTAATGGAAAATTTTGCAACGTGCCTACGGCGTCACAATTTGTCACGGCATCAATTATACTTCGCCCATCCCAAGAAAGTAATTTGAGTAATATTTGAAAACACGAAATCAAAAAAAAAACAGAAATAAAATTCACTAATATCAACTAATTCCTATAATTAGAGCACGAATCATCACAAATCTAAATTTCTTGCGCCTGCTTGCAATGAGTCAAGGTTTAAAACAAAGATAAATCCCGGCCTCTAAAAGGGAAACGAATTGCTGGACATCTGATCCTATTTTAAAATCAAGGTCAAGCTAAATTGTCTCATGTAATTCTAATCCATCTCGGCGTGACAGATAAACACCGAAATTCACGCCAGACAAGGATGTAAAAAAAAAACAAGTTTACATTTCTAATTGCCGTCTCCATTTACCAGCGAAGCGGCCGGTTGTCGGAGGTTTTTGATGAAAAAAAAAAAATCCAAGGCCCGACCAAAATGAAAACAGTTGTCGAAATAAAACTTAAGCATGATCTATTTCGAAACAATCTCAGCAGCAACTGGAATTTCAACTAGAAATACACTGTTAAAAATTCAGGAAGCTTTTATGATAAATGTTACTGTAAAATGTAGCGTTTACAGTAGAGAAAAATTTTACAGTAAATTATACCGATAAAAAAAATGCGATTGCAGCGCCAATTAATCACCACGCGACTAACTGTGCGATGCAGATGACACCCTATTTCTACTCACTTGATGTGTCTCATCTGTTACCGTGGATAGCAAAGCGGTGTGTAAAAATTGGGTCCCGGGTTCGATCCTTGTCGTTCGCATCTCGCGCATTTTAATTCTCGTTTTCTCATCCGTAAAATTTTACAGTAAAAAACAATTTTACGGTAAAAGTTACTGGCAACATGGATGCCAGTAACTTTTACCGTAAAATTTCAGGAAAATTTTTAACAGAGTAGTGGAGCTTCGTTCATCCAACCCCAGTTTATCCGGATTTGCAGATTATTCAGATCAAATTTACAGTCTAAAAAAGTTTAAATTTACACAGACAATTTTAAAGAATGCTAGCAAGAAAGCTAGAACACTAAACATTCGCTTTATTTTTTGATCTATTAATGATTTTAAGTGTTTGAAACAGAAGACAGAACACTCATTCTTTGGTGTTAAAACAAATCTGAAAAATTAATATTTTTAAAATGTCTTGTAAACAATTCTACGCAATTTCAACACAAAATGTGTTTTTTGTTATTATTATTGCAACAAACAGTCAGCAAGTTCGACACTGCGGTGAGATTTTCAATTGCATTGAATCGAAATTTGGTAATAATTTCTTACACGAAAAATATTTAAATGAATTCATTTAAAATATGTTTTTCATTTTCATATTATCTCCTTTAAAACATATAATTTTTATTTTTTTTATTATCACAATATATTAAAAATATCTTTTATGCGATTGCGCATTTAATGCACAGCGGATTTATCTCCTAATTATTGCTTCATGAATCATGCTATAACTTATAGAACATTACATTTCATTAGCTCTTTTTACAGGAATTTAAGGAAAAAAAATCAGAAAACATAGACTGAAATTTATGCAAAGTTATACTTTTCAGGAACACAAATTAATCATCTGATTGCAATAATTTCTCCGAATCGAATTTCAAGTTGTTTATTGATTTTTAGTTCCTGTATCGTGAAATTCATGCTTTCAAATGACGAGAGGTATTTATATTTTGGCAAAACTCTGGGGCTGTCCAAAAATGTCACTTTCTTTTAATATTATTTGAGACCCTCCCCATTTTGTCGCAAAATTTCACGCTTTACCTTACCCGCTTCGCTTCACTCACCACATGTCAAGCTATGTTACATAAAACAGTGTGTGTCACACCTCTTGTTACCTTCTCCCTCTAATCACAAGCTGTCACAATTTCAAGAACCGCCAAACTCCACCAGAACGTAACATCATTTGTAAACGATCCCACTTGCAAAAATTATGATGGAAAAGATTTAGAAAGGAAATATGAAACTATTTTATTTATCTATTTTTCTGATAAAACTACAACTTAAAGCATTTCGAGTGTACATTCCAAATCTCCAATTGAGGGGGGGGGGGAGCGAGAGGGAAGGGGGAGAAACACCAGCTAATTATTTTATATGCTCTTTTATTTTGTAATCTCGATGACTGCACAATTTAACGAAGATTCTCTCCATTGAGATCTACGGCTCTTTCACACCCAGACTTTCGCGCGCAGCATCGCTGACACAATATAACTCACAACACGAATAGTTTCTCCAAACGTGCCAAAAGAACGCCAAAAAGGGAGCAAAACATTTCCGCCTGGCAGCTCCGGTAACACAGTTCACATCACAACCGGGTGAGACCTACTTCCGCGGCGAGGGGGAGAGAAGGGATACCGGGGGAGGAGAGAGGAACGAAGAACTTGCGGAGAGAACGCTGCAGCTTCCGAGAATAAAAAAAAAGTCAGAAACTAAAACAAAAAAGAATACTAAGAGCGGGCCGGGTTGCACTCTAGCCGGGTTGTTTCTTTGATGATAGAACTACAAGTGACTCATAAATTTCCTACAGGCGTTTTCTTTTCTTTTATTTCGTCCAATTCAGGCAGTTTTACGCAATTTTGGTAATCAAGGGAATGACTTTCGTTCAAGAAACATCGTTTACTGCTAAGTTAACCAATGGTCGGACGCGGAAGAAAAAGGCTGGAAAATGCCGATGAAATACATTTTTTCTTCGTGTCTCCATCAACGTTTTATCTAATGAGAAGGATGTAGTGGATCGAATGCGAAAGTAACTCTTCTTCCGATTAATACTATACTTTTATTTCACAAAAACTTAATTTTTTAAAAGAATATTTTATTTACTAAAACACAAATTGAGAATTTATTTTACTTTTAATAAATTGCCTCGATTACATAAATTGCCAATACTAATTCAAAAACCAATACGGATGTTCCAAATCAGAATTTGAAAAAAAAAAAAAAAAAAAAATTGTGGTAAGTAAAATTTTTTACGCCCGCGATCCATAGTTGGTTCGGAGTCATGACTCCCTCCCCATTTGAGGGACCAAATATAGCCTATACAGCTGGATGTTTTTTTTTAAAATCAAACTCAAATCGGAAGCCCCCACTCCCCCCTCTGAATGTATAAAAACTGCATTTTGACCAGCCCTTTTCAAAAATGATCCCTTCTAAATCCAGAAGCTGGATTGCCTTTAAATGTTAACACATGGGGAAAAATATGAAAATGCCCATGAAGATTTTGAACGGAAAGTACTTTTGTTTATTGCTTGAAAAAAATTAATTTTCATTTCATTTCTTCTACAGCAGCATTTTGACAGACAACTAATCTGAAGCTTAAAAGTTTTAAACACGTGGAAAAATATTTATCCCCAACATTACTTACATTACTCTTCCCCCCTCCCCATTAAACACTCAAAATTTTATGAACACCTTCCCTTTTAAGCAGGTGTACCACCCCCTCATTACAAGGACCTTCCAAGAGCAAGAGCCCCCACCCCCCACCACCTCCCACCCCCCAAAAAATTAAAATATGCCATTAAAAACACCCTTTCTAAAAATTCTATGGCTCAATCTGTGCCAGGTCCTACAGGCAACCCAACTTTACTCTATTTTCTATTATTACCCAACATGGGGCCCAGGGGCTGGAATAATGAGACCTGAATTTACTACTAGTCCCCCTCGACAAGTTACGTCTCAGGCCTTTCTCATTTTCATCAATAAATATAGAAAAGTAAGTTTGCTCACTTTTTTTTTACATTTTATAACATTTCTCAGTCCGCTTCCAGGGCGTTTAGGGAGAGGGCTGCAGAGGATCAGACCCCTCCTGAAACAAATTCTTACGTACACTCCTAATCCAAACCATGTGGCTCTATACCTCTGGCTTCCCTTTGTGGAAGTCATGGCTAGAACTAATCAGGGGGGTATCTCTAATACTGATGCATAAAATTAATTACATGTTGATGTTGCTAATGCTGCTAGGGAGCAGCTCCTAAGAAAGTGAGGCCCCAAAATCGGGAGAAGCCCATTTTTAAATTTTCATTGATGGCAGCTTCACCTCTACAATTTTGGCATAGTTCTAAAAAGAAGGGAAAGTCTTTAACAACGCTGCATCCACAATAAGAGCTAAAGACCAGATACATGCCTTTAAGATTCAGAAAAAGCCTCATTTGATTTCAGAATTTTGTATGAAATTTTGAAAGTGAAACAAACATATATTTTCAGATCTTTCTATATATATTAACCCATTAATGCCTAGCATCCTTTTTTTAGGACGGTCCAAAAAAGGGTCTGAATTTCCCCAAAATGAACATTTCAACCAAATAATAGTGTTCAATTAGTATTTTGGTATTCTTTCAATTTGTTATTAACAGATTGCAGCACATAACCACTGTAAAGTGTGTTCTGTAGCAGTTTTAATATGATCTTTATCAAAAATTACATCGTTCACAATCTCAAGAAAAAAGCTAAGTTTTCAAAGTTATTCCCAGTTTATGTTGATTGCTGATTTTATTTCTTCTTATAAAATGTCTTTTTAAAATATTATATTGTAGGTAGAAAAAAATTTTAGTAAAAAAAGTATATATACCCTCTGGGGTCTATTGTAACTTTTGAGGGACAATTTTTCTTTCCTTAATAAAACAATTATTTTTTACATAATATTTTTTTATTATTTTTCCTGTCCATTAAACACCGTTTGTAACCAGTATACAAAATATTTTTGGGAAAAAAAATCTCAGGCATTAATGGGTTAAGTAAATATTCCATGCAATACTTGTTTTTTGCTAAAGTTCATACTTTGGCGGTAAAAAACTAATACATTCCATTATGTGTGTGATTGCCTGTGAAATATGTTTGATCTAAAAGTCATTTTAATAATAACATGTGGTTTGAGTCAATTTCGTATCACATGCACTAATACTGTCCATAAATGCTGACCAGAGGGCAAAGAAAGGGCTTGCATGGTGCAGTCAGCGCTATTGACTTTTTCGAGGGGATTCATTTTGAAGGGTTTTTGATCTCATTTGAGGAGGGCGAGTTGCTCTGTAACAATTGAGGGGGTGGGCCATCCTCTGTAGGGGGATGGGAACTACTATTTTAACTACAATTTATGATCTTAATTTTTGGTCTCTTAGAGAAAAATGTCTTGCACACTAATTCCCTCAGAAATCAACACTGAAATTTTTATTTCTCATTCTCAAAGTTATGTGGATATGATTTCCCCTATCCACAAAACTAATCCTTACTTACTTGTAGCTCAATAACAACCCTTGTTACTTTGGATCTATTATGAAAAGTCACTCTCAGATCTGATGTAGAGCATCTGTATCTGCGGGCCATAATCTTACCATTTATAGTTGATATAACATTCATTTGTTGGATACGTCGAATATTTTCTATGGTTTTATAAAAGTTATTTTGTGTAATTTCGAGTCAATATCAACTTGATTAAATAAAAATGCTTTAGTGAGGGGCGAAGGATTTTTTATTACATTAATGAAATCAGTTGATGCCTGAACTTTTGTTTTCCAATTTACTGGTATTTTTCTGCCTAACCAACGATTTTTTTTTTGAAATATATGGAAATGAAAAATTCTTCATTCAGTTCTATGATCTTTTTTCAGGTAAAACCTAATAGAGATAAATACATCAAAAAGCATTTCATTTCTTTACTGAGACATAGTTTTAGGGCCAGCACACAAAATTTACAGATGAATTATTAAAACATCCTCTTCCTTTACACTTAAATGTGAAAATCCAACATGCAGAGAACCATGCAAAAGCGTTACTTGTGTGACATCCACTAATTTTTTCTACCAAATGCATCAAGATAAAAGTTCAGAAATACGACTTGTGTATAAAGTTATTCATAATACGAGGCACTTTTTTTTTGTCCTTTTATTTAACTTTGTAGAAAAACTTTACTGCTTAACGTTAAGCGTTAAGTGTGCGACCAAAAAAGTTGTCTGAGTATTTTCTCAGGTTTAATATTTAATATAAATTTATGATACATAATTATAGCAAAATATTTATTTTAAGAGTATTTCAGTTTTTTTTTTTTTAATTTAATGATCAAGAAAAATAAGACTTTTGGATTTACCTTACTAACATTACATGTTTTACTGCTATCTCTGTGGAGTAAAATATTGCCATTATTTGGAAAATACTTTTTTTTTTTTTAATTTCAAAACTAATGCTGAAATGGAAAAGTACAGACATATTTTAGTCTAAACATAAGATTTATATTCACTTTATGCGAAAAAAAAAATTCATCGCGTTAAGACCACTTTTCATAGAATCACCCTATACAGTACAAAGAATAACATTATTTCTTCCTAATATTTACTGTACAACTAAAGCCGAATATTGTAATTCATAAGTTTTTATGCATATTGAAAAATTTTTGCAAATGTTTCAGTTCTTTAGCTACAATAGCCATTTATAGATGCAGGGAAGGTTACTATGCTATATGGCCTCTTTGGGACAGCGAAAACCAAGCACAATTCAAACCAAATGCAGACTGAGGGACTCTCATTTCTGATATATTTTCTCTATACATTACTTTATTTCAGGTTTCAATACAGATATTCAAGGGCAATGATGGTTGTTAATCCAGTAAATAGACAGCTGAAAATAGTCTTGCCATGCAAAAGGTGGGGTAGATTTTATTTATTTTTTTTAATTTGTACATATAAGTGCCAAAATAACGTCACAAGTTATCTAACATGAAAGCCCCTGAGAAATGCTTTGGGGGGTCAAAAAAACACGAAAATTGTTGAGTTTTTGTGAATTCTTCTGAATTATCTAAGAAATGGTTGAAGTTTGCGAAAAGTAGTAGTAGGTAGTGAAGTAGTTAATTTCTCTTGCATAAAAATTAAAGAAGATTAAATTATTTACAATTTATCAATCATGCTAGAAAAAAGAACGTTTTATTAAATTTTGTTTTTGTAGCATGCATGTTACAACTTCTTGAAAGCTGACACTTTTTCTTGACTAAACAACAAAATTTGAATGCAATTGAAAGTACAGTCGAACCTCCATATATCGAACTTCCATATATCGAAATTTTCCATATATCGAACTTCTAGCAAATTCACATGTTCATTACATAGAAAAACTGTTTCTATATATCGAAAAAATTTCCATATATCGAATTTTTTTGGAAGCGTAATTGGAGATTTTATTCCGCTTTTAGACATTTTACCTCACGAAAGATGAAAGTCAGGCGAAAAGGAAAGATCAGAAAAGGTCACTGCAAACCCCACTGTCAGCTGTAGATAAAGTGTGGACCCCTGGAGTGGACAAACACGTTGTTTGTCCATTCTGGAATTCCCGGATTATCCCCTCCCCCGTCGTTTTCGAATTTTGGATGCAACCTGTCCTGTAGCAAAACCAGTTTCTATCTACCCCTTTTGTTTGGTGGTGATTCCTCTCTCTCCACGATTAGTTTCAGCGAAAATTGTTTTAACTAGTGCTGTGCCAATTCAATTTGATTTTGTTTTCCCTCTCGATTTACAATGTCAAAAAGAAAATGCCTTAGTGTTGCAGATAAAATGGAAGTCAAAAAAAGATATGCAAGTAGCATTTGAAACAATACGTCGGGGGCTGCAATTCGCGGAAAATGTTCCTGATGGAGTGTTTAGTGGACTGAATAAATGTGAACATTTTTTTGATGGAACTTTCTGTAAAACAGGCTGTTCAGCAAGATATTCGCAGTTTTTTTTTAAAGAATGTGATCATTGCAACTACTCTTTGGATCACTGTTTTTCAATAAGTATGTATAATATTCATTAAATTTTTCATATTAGTTCATTTTTAATTCTTAACTTTCATCAAATATGATTAGCGTATATATTAGTAATGGAGTTTCATGTGTGAAATTTTGCTTTAATTTCAATGTTTCCGGAGTAATTTTCAAAAAACTGAGGTCCTTTCTATATATCGAAATTTCTATATATCGAATTTTTTTCCGACAATTTGCTACTTCGATATATGGAGGTTCGACTGTATCATAAAAGGGAGAAGCAGAGAGACATCAATAACTATGTGATCTTAGAAATAATGTGTTTCATAGCTCAGGGGCAGGGAAGGTTCATTTTCAACACTCAATTGACATTTATACTCAATTGCCTTCAATTCTTGAATATTAGCACCCTAATATTTAATTGTTCACATTTATATTAAAATATCCCTTTTGTTTGCTATTGCACAGAAAAAAAACTCTAAAATTGCTTCTGACACTCTTCTTCACCCATTTTTTTTTTTTTTTTTTGATTCAGCTAGACATTGTTTTTTTTTCTTTTTATCTTTTGAGTTTCATAGCCATTATTTTTATTTGGAGGGGAAAGAAAGCATTATATTAACCATTAAAATTCTTTCAAAAATCTAGAAAGGTGAAAAGTTCAAAAGCATGAACTATTTTTAGCATAGAAGGAAAATCGTGAAAGTATTTTCCTCTCAAATCGTAAAAAATCATCAGAAACGATCTGTATTTTTAAATTGTTCTTTCACAAATATTGCATTGCTGTTTTTTATTTTCAGAGTAGGATATTTAAATTATGTACTATAAATGAATACATATGAGCATTATTCTAGAAAAGTGTTATTTTGGATCCGAATTTTTCAACTTTTCACAAGGGGTGCAGTTGGGCAATTTTTAAAAAGGACATATGTGTTTTTGTTGAATTGCAAAAGTTCACAAAATATTATTATTTATTTTAGAGATATTGAGGGTTAAATTTATAACTGTAAAACCTGTAAAAACTGTTGAATGTTCAAGAGGCAAAATGATGAGGACAAATTTTAACTATTCCGGAAACATTTATGTTTGCAATCTAGCAAAAAGGAAACTTAATTTTACTTTAGAATATTCATTAGAATAATTATATTGAGTCTCCATATAAATAAATATTATTTAGCATTATAAAATACATGTAGTTTTGTTCTGTATAAGGAGACAAATAAATTTAAAAAAGCAGACTTTTCTACTGTTGCTATGAGTCTGGGACAAGAAATTGCACCTTTCTAGAGCAGAGAGGCTTGTAGATTATGCCTTCCAGTTACACAATACAGTGAAATTTGAGTAACTTGAGACGTGGACAAGTTGATTACACGAGTAATTCATTTATTTTATAAAAGACGACCCAATACTAATTTCAATGAACATAAACCTTCCTAACTTGACACGCATTTGCAGCTATCTCTATAAGTCAACCTCCACTTTCCCTTTTTGCTACCAACATCTTTTAGTTAACCATTTTTGAGAAATTAAAGTTGCAGTTTCTTGGTTTGTCAATCAATCATTTTCTGGAAAGAGCTTTTTTAGAGAAATTGCCCTGTACACCAAAACCAGCCACCAAGCTCTGTGCTATCTGTGCAACCCTAAAGCTAGGATAGGGTTGGGGTCATGTACCTAGAAGCAGTGGCGTATCCAGAAATTGATTTTGGGGGGTGCACATCGAACATCGACACTTTGATGAGAAAGGAAAAAAATCAAGAAATATGGTGAAACTTTAAAAACGCAGTATTTCGATTTAATTTTTTCTATTGAACGTTGCTCAAAGATTTTTTTTTTTTCACTAAAATGAATATTATGCAAGAACAATAAGGCGCGGGTACATCGCTCATTTTCCTCTTACATTTCCACAATTACAGAATAACAAATTAGTTTTGCTTCTTATTGTCGAAAACAGAAAATAATATGACAATATTTCAGTGTCCATAAAGTATTTTTCATTGAAAAAACCTGAAGCATATTTACATGAAGGTTACATGTTTTTTCAAAATTCGGTGCCACCATGTTTTATAGTCTTACAAAATCTTGGGGGGTGCATTGGTCCCTTGGCACCCCCCCCTGGATACGCCACTGCCTAGGAGAATCCCTGAGTAAAAGAAGGCAACACCAATACATTTTTGAAACATGTGAAAAGGACTTGATACCTTTAATAGAACTGAAAGAACTATAACAGACAAGGAGTTCTCATCTCTTTTCGCAATTTATGGAGTTGATCTCATGAGGGGTATAACATCTCATGAGATAGTAAAATAATATATTTTTTTTAATTAGTATGTACTTAAGAGAGAAAAAAATAGAAAAGGAAAATTATTTACTGGAGTAGGTTTTATAAGGTGAATAGTACGTACTAGTAAGTAAGTAATCCTCCACTCCTTAAGGATTGAAATTATGGAACCTCGGTAACTTGACATCTGCTTAGTTTGACATGTTTTCATGACACGTGTCAAGTTATTGAGGTTCATTGTACTATACATAGTCTGTTACTGAAATCTAATAACGATTACTTCAATCAGACCAGAATTGTTGGAGAGTAATCGCCTGTAGAGTATTTATTATCTTTACTGTATTGTTGTTTATACATGATTACGGTGATTTTTTGCTCATAACAACCCTACTACTTAATCATTGACATTTATATTCTAATAACAAATTTTTTGTCAAACATGATCAAGTTAGAATGTTATTAGTGAATATAAGCTGCAAATGAATATGTATATTATCCACCCGAGTTATACATAATACTGTCTGTTATTAGAGTCTAATAAGGCAACTTCTGTCAGACCAAAATTGTTAGTGGGCAGCCAGTAATGGTGGTGGTAGCGAAAGAAAGGAGAGAACTAAGGAACTTCAAATGCTGATAAACTTTCCTAAACTAAAGTTTCTAATTAAATTTTAATAACTAATGAAACTTTTATTTTAAAAGAAAATATTTCTCTTTTTTCTTTGTGGGGTTGAGGAAAATTGTCTATTTTCAAAAAACTTACTATTTGTCCACTGAAAATATTGAAAACTGAAAAAATGGAATGCTATTAGTAAAGAGTACTGAAAAGTTAGTGGAATGCCATATTGCCCTTCTTTGAAATTGATTCTCTTCCATCTTTTAACATTTCTAGCCAACTACTAGCAGTGCTAGAGAGAAGAATACCCTACTTATCAACTTCCTGTAGCATCATATATGCTTCAGCTGCGGGTTTTTAGGGGAAAATCAAAATTTTAAAGCAAGGCTTTTTTTTGTTCACTGCATATTGCTTACATTTTTCCGCATGCAGAAATGAAGCTATATGTGTTTGGATTGCTGCCAAAGTCAAATCTCTGACGTTGTGACTCTAAAGTTTAACCGTGACTCTAAAGGTCTTCACTTATTCCACTACACATTGACTATGTTTCGTTCATTTTTTCATTAGTCTAAAAAAATTATCAGTCTTTATTGAACAACCCTCATACTAACAAAAATGCAATATTTAAATATAAATGTGAAATTGTATGTTAGGGTGGCAAAAATTGAAGATAATCACAGAATAAATGACTTATTAGCATTAATAATAAACCCGCCCTCAGCTTTGCAACACACATTACTTTCAATGTCACACAGCTATCAATATTCCTCTGTTTTCATTTTTTGATACTTTTGCAAGCACTAAAATTTTGTTATTAAATATAAAATTCGACTTTTAAGAAGATGTAATGTGCTTGCTATTCATGCTACAAAAAAGTTGTAGTTGTAAAATTTGAAGGAAATTTAATGCTTTTTAGCCAGTCTTTACCTGAGAAAATTTTGGCTTAACCTTTTGGAACGGGTTGTTTTTCAGAAATTTTTCTTTCGACCTAGGTAGTACGACAGTTGAACCACAGATTTCTTTTCCACTGAAAAGAGAAGGTATAAACTGTCGTAACCTTGAAAAAATCCCCGGCTCCAAACGGTTCGAGTGAAAATCTCCCTGTCCTCCCTCTACCCTGTCCTCTAAAAAAAAAATAGTTACAGTACAGCATGTGTACTGCCCAGCTCCTAAAGGTTAATTCAACCATTTCTAGGATATTTTAATTGACTATCCAGAAGCAAAAATCGTTTTACATAGTGTTATTAGTCATACTTTCACACAAAATATGATTTTCCAAACATGTCAGAAATCATGTTTGCTATTGGAGTCTCAAATTCATTTTCTGTCCTTGTTTAATAAAAATTTGCTGAAAACACATTGAGGTCTTTTGTGTTCAATTCACCAAAAATTCTGGAGTCATATAACCTTTTAGTAAATTATTTTGCTGCTGCATAAAATACAAGAAAGGTGATAGAATATGAAAATAAACTCACATCAAAAGAAATTTCATCAGTAGCCAGAGCTGAGTAAGGAACAACAACATAAGCAGCTGCAACTGCTGGAGTGTTGATGGCTACTTCATCTGTCACAATCAGGCGGTTGCCTCTGTTATCCAACTAAATAATAGAATGAAACAGACAATTAAAATCCATGAAAGTGGGGATACAATTCAAAACTTAATGCAGTTAATAAAGTAAGAAAAATTTGAGCAGAGGTGTGGTAACGCTGAGAGTAGTTTTAAATGCATAAAATTTTCAACTTGTACAAATATTTATAGGTTTTAACATATTTTCTTTTAATCTTTATAAAAATGATTCAACTTTTAAAAACAAAGTTAAGAAATATGAATTCGACAATACAAGTAATTTATATGGTTAAATTACTTCAAATTCATTTCAATTTAATTGTAATTCAATATATTGCTGCCTCAAAGCAACAGTAGGATATTTTATTATAATTCCCAGGTCAAGATGTCTTACTGTTGCTCTGAAAACGACGCTATGCTTATTGTGGCATGTCTTGCAAATGGCTTACATCACATAAAAAATTCACCAATAAGAAATAAAATTATGTACTGAGTTTTCATGACTTCAAACAAGGAAAGCAAAAATAACTTACACCACAAAAAAAGGGATAAGAAAAACTAAGATTCCAAAAGAACCAGCAAAAGGAAAATAAATGTAATATTTTAAGCAGAAAAAAGTTTGCCTTTGTCAGATATTCAACCAAAATAATGTGGTATTGAACTAAGATAGAATATTTTTAGCATCAGTTAAGTGACGAAAAAAAAAGGAGGGGGGGGGGAGAAAATATTACTCTGATTATCAAGATTAATTTCATAACAATTTTGGTATTAATAAAATTAGTTTCACATTGATGTAATTCATATCTAATAAAATTTTACTTTTCTTCCCACAGGTTCTTTAACTATCCTATTAATAGTTAGAAAGAAAAAAATAGTACTTAAGTGATATTTTATCCCAGGAGAAAACTTTTAACAAATTTTAAAAATGGAGGGAAGCCCAAGGGTACATTTGTCCCTCAACTGACAACAGGTTTTAAAGGTTGCAGGGACTGCATACCATTACACAATTCACATGAATTAAAACAATCGAAAATAACAGCATGAATTTTCTTGAAACTCATATTTACATATACAACATACATATTAAAGAACAGTTCTAGAATCAATACTTAAGTCTATAGTGAAAAAGCAATACTAAAATATTAGTGAAAGAAAAAATTACATTCTCTGCATTAAAAATTTCAAAAAGTATTGCAAAATAAAGACATACCTCAAACCAATTAAGAACAGGTCCACAATTGATTAAGCTTCCTGCCAGTTGCGAAAACCTTTCAAGGTATTCAGATAACAAATTACGGATCTTCTCCTGTAAAAACAAAAATGGGTGATTTTCCGATTTATATTTATTTTCTTCATAAACAATTTCATATAAAAATTATCTAGCTCATCTGAATTGCATTCTTTTATAGGGGAAGCTTTCTCTTTTAAGTTGTTTTGGGAGAAAAGGGGATAAGACGTCGGACTCGTGACCGGAGTGACCCGGGTTCGATCCTAGCTGATCAAAGATTCACCATCTTGATAAATGGTGGCCAGGGGACGTTAAAAATGTTGTGATCACAAAGTCCTCCAAGTGAAACGATACCTATGGGGGTGCTGGGCGAAGGGTTTGCTCGACCCTTGGTTCTGGTTCAAAAAGAACAGAGCGCTCTTCAGGGCCCTATCCCGGTTAAATCACGAGTTGTGGTAGGTACGGGGGACCCTGGAGTGTGTGATGTGATGTGATCACGTACCTCAGCTTCTTCAGAGTCTGCCTCCTCGGGAGTGAAATTTGGAAGCTCTTTGAGCAGACTGTACTTCCTGTCATACACGCATCTGTGCAACTGGGTGTCCAGGAACATGAAGTTCTTATAGCTCCTCCGCACCATCCACTTGCGGCCATTGCTGATGACAGTGACCAAGAAGCAGAGCCGGTCCAGTTCATTTTCCTTGTTGGCCGAGGAGCTGCACACGGCGGCCAACTTTCCTGAATCCGTGAGCCTATCACATACCAGAACCTGCAATGGATAACCACAGGTTATTAGAGAAAAGTAGTTATAGACATATGTATTACAATAAAACAATTAACAGTGAGGCTAGTTATTAAATCTAAAAACCCTATTTTGAAGTCGCAAAAAATTTATATAGAAATAGTGAGAATTTTAAGACATTTTTATAAAAAATATTTAAAATTGTTAAATACTGTCGGCCTTGCTTAAACGAATACTGTCGGTTCCAAGAAATATTATTCGATTAAACGGGGTACTCGATTAAGCGGGGATCTTTAACATTACGTCTATGGCATCGGTTCCGAGATATTTTATTCGTATAAGCGGGGTATTCGTTTATCCGTTACACGATTAAGCGGGGACGACAGTACTACCTTTTTTTGTATGTACTTTAGCCTTTATTTTATATATTTTTATTCATCTTTTATTTAAACTTATTTTTGAAAAAAATAAATTCCATCCTTTTTGGAATCAATCCAAAGTTATACAACATGCTTTGCTTTGCATATTCACAATGGAATATACTTAACATTCTTTTCTCACTATATTCATGCACAAGAAGTAATTAAATTTTTGATAAATTTTCATATATAATTAGATAGAAATCAACGATAAAAATTACAATGAATTGCTATACTAGTTTCAAACACATTTAAATGTATTAGACATGTTCTTCTGAATGAAAGGAAATGTCACAAAAATAGCTCCCAAAATTCCATATTTAACATTTTTTAATCAAACCATCATTTTACAACGCATCATATCTAAAACCGAAGTTCTGAATAATTAGTTTTCTTCTGGCATTTTCTTGAAACAATGAGGTTGTAACATGTGACTTACTTTTTAACATTTAATGCTTATGTAAATAAAATACTTAGTTTTGTAAATACAAAAGAAAACTGAAATAAAAAGTTTTTTTTAAGTATAGAAGTTTTATGTTTACCACTAAAAACAAAAGATTAAATAATAATAATAATAATAATTTTAATAATAATACATATAAGTGGACTATCAAGCATCTCAAATCACTATGTCACCTAACAAGGGGAGATGAAATTTCAGCATGCATGTTTCAAATTTGGTACACATACGAATGAATGAGTGTCAGAAATCATTTACATTAAAAAATATATACATAATTAATGGTTAAAAATTATATATTTTTTCTCATAGCATGAGAGCATAAATTTTCTATTCTACACATAATATCCAGTGTTAATATCTATTAAAACAAATACACTTTTCAAAATAATTCTAGGCAAAATATATTGTTTTATACACGACAATATTAGAATGTATTGCTTCAAATATTACTCATAAAAAAGTTTTAATTTCAATTCAAACATTTAAATTTTAAAAGATATGATCGTTGAGTAATAAATGGGGGGAAGGACACTAATGGTACTGCTTATATTAAAAATATTTTTTATACAAGGAAGATTATTCATACAAAGGGATATTCTGAATACTAAGATTATTGCTCATCAAAAGTTACTTCGAGATATTGCCCAGATAGTATTCTTAATTTAATAATTTTGAAACTGCAATAAAGAGGACAGTTTTGAGCAAATAAAAGACCAGGAGGAATAATAGGAACACAAATACTTCCCAGTAAATCTATAGGAAGTTTTACTTTTTTTGTCAGGAATGCAAATACATCCAGATGCTTTTTGCACCTCTTCAAATAATGTGCAAATGCTACTGGGTACAAACAAACAACAATAAAAAAATGTTTGGTTATATTTCTGACTAGTTTAATATTAAAAATTACACTTAACAAAATTTTTGGGAGATCATTAAAACACCATCCTGGAGTTGAAGAAAAACGTCTAAGTATTTCAATTGACTTTTTTAAAATAATAATATTTTTAGCATTAGAAGTGTATTGCTGCATTTACCTTAATGGGTCCAAGCTCAACATTTTCATAATGGAAATGTGCACATTCATCTAGTTTGGGAAATCGAGTGTCGCCAGAACTAGATGGACTCCTGAGAAAAGAAAAGTTTTCCTTTAGCATCAATAAAATATTAAAATATTATGATTGAAATAAATTGAGAATTAATAATGGCATACATAAATAAGTGAAATATTACAAATATACTCCTAATTATTTTCATTACTTTCAAAACTCTCTTAACATTTATATACATAAGACACGAATTTCCTGAGTGTGTACACAAGAACGAGTTAGGGCATGCAGGTTGGGGTTCGCTTTTCTAGTTTTATCACATTAGTAGACCCAGATAAAATAGACAAACACATAAACACAGCTCTCAGAAAATTTTCAAAATTTGCAGGCAATGTTGATATTTTTAAATGGATTTATGAATAATTATTTCATTTTGTTTTATTTATATGTATTTATTATTATTATTTATTTTTATTTTGTGAGCAACAAATGTTGGAGAAACTAATTGAGCTTACAGACAAATTTAAATTTTATCTAGGTCTGCATTACAATAAATTAAAAAAAAAAACTCTTCATTTTAATCTTTCCATGTAATATTAATCATATCATCCAAGATGTTTAATTAATGTTCCATTACAATATTTCAAACAATTTTTTAGCTGAAACTTTGAAAGTGGACCACGAAACCTCAAGTATGAGAGTAACTTGGTTTATACTATGGGTACCACCAGCCACATCTACTCAGAACTTATTTTACAAAACAAGTAATAAATTTGATAGTGTCCTTAAATAATTTCTACTTCTCCTTAAAATGATAAATTTGTAAGATCAATTGAGTGTCTTAAATGAAATAACTTTATTCAAAAAAAATTCTTTAATTCTAAAAGGTTGAAGTAGCAATTCCTTATAAGAAATCTCGAAATAATTAAACAAAGAACAGTAAATTTTTAACAACTATGATTTAAATGAAGTGAGTAACTAATTATGTACAATGATAAATACAAATACATGTAACTTCCAGAGTCTAAAAATTAAAAAAGAAAAAAATGACCCTAAAAGTCCAAGTACAATTCATTTTTTCATTTTCATATCTAGGTTTCATAAGACAGTTGTCAAATTGAGTTGTTCTAGCTCAATTTTAATAACTTAACAGATTTTTTTTAATAAAAAAAATTCTTTTATGCAGCATACAGGGTGTCCACTTCTATCGTGGCCCAATAGCTAATTTCTAAACCGTTAGAGATAAGCATATAGTTCATTTAGGAAAAAATCTCCAAATTACGAAAGGAATTTTGGGTCTATTCAATGTTTTTCAAAAAATCAAATTTTGAAAGAGTTACGAAATTTAAATTTTTATACAGCCCCCCAGTCCTATCAATCATATTTAGTAAAACATTCTTGACACTGTAACGTTTAAAACTAAAAAAAAAAAATCACTGTTCTACCACAAAAATTTACCGAGCTATGGCGTTTTGAAAAATCAAGATTTTGCATTATTTCATGACGTCATCGAGCGATCGCTTAAGAGAACGTATGCGAAATAATTCAAAATCTTGATTTTTCAAAACGTCATAACTCGGTCAATTTTTGTCGTAGAACAGTGAGTTTTTTTTAGTTTTAAACGTTACAGTGTCAAGAATGTTTTACTAAATATGATTGATAGGACTGGGGTGCTGTATAAAAATTTAAATTTCGTAACTCTTTCAAAATTTGATTTTTTGAAAAACATTGAATAGACCCAAAATTCCTTTCGTAATTTGGAGATTTTTTCCTAAATGAACTATATGCGTATCTCTAACGGTTTAGAAATTAGCTATTGGGCCACGATAGGAGTGGACACCCTGTATAAAACCAAGTCTGATAAAAATTTTTTATTAAAATTTTAATCACATTGATAAATATCTCTATTATACTCTTCTATTCCAAATAAATTAGTGTTCAATTGTGCCCAAAACAGCGGTGAGCCACTGTGAGTAAAACATAACATTGCTCATCTAAAAACTCGAAATTTTATGTCTCCAGCTTCAAAATATCTAGGAGGTGATTTGGGAATACATGACCTCCCGAAACGCCGAAGTTTTCCTTCTTTGACCAGGAAAAGGGAATAAAAGTAATTCTCTTCCCTTCTAAATTCAAGCATAACCTTTTTCGATTTTTTTTTTCTCTGTGATATAAAAAATAACTATAAAGAAACTCTGTTTTTAAAAGGATTACTAGCTGCCAGGGCAGCTAGATTAGCTTCCTGCGGCATGTTGATGCATAAGTTCCCCCCTCTCTAACTTTTACCTCATTCTGAAGTTATATTATTTGATATAATTTAATGTTCATTCGATTTCAAGACATACCACGCACGTGGCCCGGCGTTGCACGGGCACTTCGTGCCCTGAAAGTAGTGAGAAAAAAATTTAAAGAAACTACTCCCCGCCAAGGCGGCTCGCTTACAGGCGCTTCACGCCTTTACTTTTTTCCTATATAAAAAAAATCATTCGAATTATTGAGATGCTTCACGCCTTCAAGATGGTGAGGAAAGTTCAGTAAGTTCAGCTCGCTCAAAGGAAAAAAGCAGACATAGATACTCAGTTTTTAATATAAGTAGATGGCTCTTCAACAAATAAATGTTTCAAAATATTACCAGTAGCTAGCGATAAAAATTCTACGTAAGTGGCCCGCTTATGAGTTTCGTGTTTGATTTAGTTAAGCCTTCATTCAAAACTCTCATTATCATTGTTATCACTGTTTCATAGCAACGACGGTTTGCAAGAATGGATTTCATATTTAATCATTTATTAGGCTTAATCGCTTTAAACTTGACTACTTATTAATTGATATCTTCGCTAATTAAAATCGTATAATTATATCAATTGAAACTAATGAAGCCTGAAAAATTACCTATCTATCGGTACCTGGTTCGACTTTCAGGTCATTGGCGTTCAGGAGAAAGAAGCGTGACATAGAAAGATAGTTAGAAAGAAAGATAGTTAGAGAGATACTCAGTTTTTAATATAAGTAGACTAGCTGCGTAGCCCGGCGTTGCACGGGCTGTAATGTAGTGAAGGCAGTTTGAGAAAACTACTCGCCACCAAGGCGGCTCGCCTTTAAAGAAATGAGGAAAGTTTAAACAGTTTACTCGCCGTCAAGGCGGCTCGCCTTTACAGTAGCGAGGAAAGTTTCAATTCACTACTCGCCGCCAAGGCGGCTCGCCTTTAAAGTACCAAGGAAAAGTTTAATAAACTACTCCCCGCTAAAGCGGCTCGCTAAAAAGCTTTCCTGCATCAAAGAATCAATCGAATTATTTGCACATACTTCCTCAAAAATAAAGACGATGTCAAGTAGCGCACACTTAGCACTCTCCCTAAATAACAAATAAAATTCCTTTCCAAAAACAATTATTTCCAAACCGCTTTCTTCCTGTAAAATTAATTGCAAAATTCTGAACGAAAAAGTTCTTTTAATATTTGGATCGCAGCCAGAAAAAGTCCATTCTAAAAACAGCAATTGCAATTTTATTTAAAAACACATTTTCAAAATGGTACCAGAGAAAAAATATGTCATTAATAATTAGAATAAAAACAATTGTTAGAATTTTGTTATAACACGTATTCAAAATGACAATGGAAAAAAATAACACTCTTTCATTTTAAAAAGTTCAAATTAATTAACGTTTTAATTTAGGGCCGAATTCAAGTGAAACACCATTGCAATCGCTTCGAGGCGTTTGCATATTGCAACCGCTACTGTAAGTCGAATTCAAGTGAATTCGTTTCACTTGAATCCAAATTTTGGAATTTGCGATTGCATTGGTGAGTTGCGATCGTCCGTGTTTCACTTGAATCCCTGCCTTAAAATCGCAACGGAAAGAAATAAATATCTGGGAACTTTAAATAGTTCAATAATTTAATTAACGTTTTAATTCAAAATGGCAACGGTAAGAAAAAATGTCTTGGAAGTTTAATCATTTATTAGGCTTAATCGCTTTAAATTTGACTACTTATTAATTGATATCTTCGCTAATTAAAATCGTATAATTATATAGATTGAAACTAATGAAGCCTGAAAAATTACCTATCTATCGGTACCTGGTTCGACTTTCAGTTCATTGGCGTTCAGGAGAAAGAAGCGTGACATAGAAAGATAGTTAGAAAGAAAGATAGTTAGAAAGATACTCAGTTTTTAATATAAGTAGATTGAAAACATTTTAGTTTTAGAACAAACACAGAGATGGCAGCACCTGAGATAGCAGAACATTTCAGAAATTCTCTTTCGGTCTGTCTCCCTGCTGCCGTATGTGGGGAAGGCCGTAAATAATGTCACATTTCGCCCCCCCCCCCTTCCATCCTATGTTTCAGTTTTTCATGAGAAAATTATTTTTTGAAATGTGCGAATCACACTTGATATCGTCCATTTTTCTTGTCACTAACAGCAGGCCCTAGGGTGGTTCAAAAAAAATTTTTTTTTGCTACGGACCAAGGCGCACCCTACTTTTTTTACATTTATGTATGAGATCACTCCCCTAAAATTTCAGCTCCCTACTCTTAATGGAAGATGGTGCTCAAACACCCTTCATTTTTACGCTTTTTCGTAATTTTTCACAATTTCCAAGTTTTTCAGACCAAAGAGACCATTTTCTTGGAAGAGATTTTTTTTTCAGTTATTCTCATTTTCCAACGCATAAATATTAGTTCAAACAATTGAAAAGTTTCTTAATCGTTTGAATCTATATAGCAACACCTTTGATACAATCGATTATTTAGTAGATCGCAGCATACAATGTAGATTGCAGTACTACTAGTCTACATGTTGTGCTATGATTTTCAAAACTTACGCTTGCCAAATAGAGTTATGGAAGAGCTGTGCAAAATGTTTTTTATGTTTTTAAAGTAGTGGGATGCAGAGAAAAAAAATTGCAATTTTTTAAGTTTTAAACTAATAGGGCTAACAGTATCGCAAGAAGAATGAATTAAATTATAAAAACTAATTGCACAAAATAAACTATTGTAGCTAGTCTGGCATAGAACTAATCTGAAATTTAGGCAAATATATTTACTTCATGCTTACTTTGGCCATCATATTCCTCACAAGTTCTATTCTTTTTAATAACTTTAAAGCAAAAAAATGTTTGCTAAGAATTAAACAAACAAAAATAAATAAATAAAAAGGAAGTTGCACATCGAACTTAAAAATACTTTAACAAATTTGAAACTTCAACTGTAAGCTTTTTATAAATCTATGATCACTCTTGCTGATTATAAAGAGATAATAAGTTATTATTAGTCAATTTAGGAGCCTATCTGAGAAAATCCAGTCTCTTATATGCCTCAAAATATTTGTTCCTATATAAGAAAGATATTTTTCATTTAATCATGAGAGAAAAAACCTAGGTACAACACTTTCTACAGTTTAAGCGCCTTTTTGTACAGTAAAACAAATAGATTGAACATTAATAGATGCTCTATTTGCTATTAAAACTTCTGGGAATATCTGAACTTGGGAAAAACCTTATAAGATATGAACGACCTGGAAATTGAAATAACAACTAGGACAGTTTTATTAAAGTACTTGTGACACCTTTCTGGTGAATTAATTAGTTTGACTTAGTTTTTCGTATCAAATTCTAGTTGAAAGAAAAGCAAGTTATTACAAGAATAAAGATGTGAAATATAACAAGTGTAGTACAGAACAATTGGATTTTTTTCAAACATGAATATTAGGGATTATTTTCTAACATTCTTCGTCCTACGCCCCAACGAATGCAAATATAATATCAATCACAGAATTAAAAGAATTAGCAAAAGTTAATAAATTTTAACTATTAAAAATGCTTTCTGTTTGTCTATGGATTTTAGTAGGAAAAAAAGAAAATATATTAATAAAAAAAATGTATCATGAAATTTTAAACTTTTGAACATAATATTGTTTATTTGTTTTCATGGATTTGACAAATTTTATAATTGAAAAAAATATTAAATTAATGTTGCGAAAACACAACACTAGCAGGGAATGTGTTAGAGTACTTATGACACCTTTCTGGTGAATTAATTATTTTGACTTAGTTTTTCGTATCAAATTCTAGTTGAAAGAAAAGCTATTACAAGACTAAAGATTTGAAATATAACAAATGTAGTACAGAACAATTTGATTTTTTTCAAACATGAGTATTGGGGATTATTTTCTAACATTCTTCGTTCTACGCCCCAACGAATGCAAATGTAATATCTATCACAGAATTAAAAGAAAAAAAATAAATAAATAATGGTGAATAACATTGCTGAGGAAAATGTTCAAATAATTCAAGAATTGTGTTGCACCAAAAAATAAGTATGAATTTGAAGCTGGAAAAAGGGAGTTGTTGATGACATGTTAAATATTTTACGAGGGGAGGGGCCGGGAAAATACCCCCATGAGTCACCTAACTTGCGAAAAGTGTTTATTATTTTGAACTTTTCACCTCTCTAGCCCCATAGAAGAATGTTAATGGTAAATATAATGCTTCCTTCCTCTCCAAATAATATCTATGAAATTGTCGAAATCTGATGAAAATAGGAGGGGAGGGGGGCGCTATTTTCGAAAAGTTGGAGGCAATGGGGGAAAAGAGTGGCCATATTAGGATTCAGGGGATCATTGAACATAAGAATAAGCAGGAATGATAGCTAAACACCCGGAATTTTTTTTTTTTTTTTTTGCCTGTCAACCGAAAAACCCTTGAAATTGACAAAAACTGGAGAACTATTTGAGCTTTGAGCACCGTCTTTTTATTTAAGTAGGAGGTTGAAAATTTTGCACTATATTAGGGTGGATAAAGGTAAAAAAATGAGCCACCGCCGTGACCTCTAGGACAAAATTTTTTTTTTACCATAGGTTTGTGAACCACCCTAAGCAGGCCCGGACTAACGCTCCGTCAGTCCGTGCCCCTGCACGGAGTGAAAAATTTTGAGGGGCGCAAAATTAGTAGAAAATTCTTTAAAGAAAAATTCTATTTAACACTAAAACTAAATTTTTCGTTACTAATGACAACATTACTGTAAAAAAAGCTCCACTGCAACTCGAATGATACTTCGGGCACCTGCGTCAGCGGCCGTGGCATCATGTGTGGACGCAAACCATCTAATATTTCTCCCTCTTCTCGCTTAATTGAAAATTTCCAATCAGCGATTATTTGTGGCTGATGCGAGTTGCCTTATCTAGAGAAAGTAGTTTCTTTATTCCACTAGCTTAGAGAAGGGGACTAGCACTAGCGTGTAACAATGGACTATCTTATTTGAAATTTTAACATTAATACGTTTGTTTTTAATTGACCTTTTAAATTTTAAAATCTTTATAAAAAACCGTCGCACCCAGGTGATTAGTCATAATTTTCATTGGGCAAACATTTTTTCACGAAGGGGTGTGGGGCGCTAAAGTTGGAAAATTTATAGTGTTCCAAGAAAGTTCCTGTACAAAGGCTTTTTAATAATCGGTGTTTCCATCATAAATATATATAGATATATATAATATCGTTCTGCGGGCTCACAAATTTTTACTTTTGCACAGAATGGCTTGAAGTTTAAATCCAGTCACAATTTCACGAGCGGTGAGCGACCCGACATCCCCCCCCCCCCCCCACTTATAAGCATGACGCCATTTATAAATGACCTCTTTCCATGCAAGATGCTTTTTTCCTTCATGCTTTTCTATCAATCTATTACAAAACAGAAATGCATTTAAAAAAAACATTAACTGGTACTAAACGGCAGTAAGTCATGGTACAAACTGATCTAAAGAACTTGAAACTCTAAAATTTTCTAAAAGCTAAATTCAAAATTAAATTACGATAACAGTTGCTTTGACATGATTATTTTTGTGATAGATTCCCCCTTCCTTTTCGAAATATACAGTAACGAAATTCTGAAGAATAAAAATATGACTGACAGTAGCGTGTTTAGTCTATGGCAAAAGCATATAGAAGAGAAAAAAAAAATAATATTACTTCAACAAGACATTTCTCTTTCAGCACAAAAATAGTTAGACATGCTTTGCCAGTATGCATTACAAAATTTGTAGGTTGAAAGTTTGAGAAATATCTCATAAATTTTTTTTCAAAAATCGACCTTGTTACTATGCTTGCTAAGGTGTCTACCCCATTTCGCCTCGAAAACTTCGCCTAGTGTTTGTGATGAGTGTGTACGTCGCAGTGGGTTGGGTCAGGTGTCAATCAAACCATCGGGTGGTCAACCTAGGTATAGTTCAGGGATATTTTTCTCCGAAATTTTCCTTGAACCCTCGCTAAAGAACGTAACGCCCCAGGTTTATTTATTTATTTTAATTATTTCTTTAAATCTTATTACAGGCAGAAATTTTTCCTGTATAAAAAAATGTAGTAAAGATTCTTGTGACATTTTTATGGGGTACAACTATATATCTTCCAAAAAAAAAAAACATTCAGCAGAATTTAAGTTTTATACAATTGTCTAAATCATGCTTTAAATTTCGTATTCTAAAATACCGCCAAATTTGAATCCAGTTTAAATAATCTCTAATTTCTTCCTCATAATCCAATATCCTGCCCTCCCCTCGGTGGGAGGGAAGGGGGGGGGGGATAGCGAGCTGCTGGGTCAGCAGTAGCACACATTTTGAAAATTTTTCAACCCACCCTAATCTACCAAAAGGTTTGCACTCATTACCTTGTAATATGCTTGATCTTAACATTTGGAGGAGCCATCAGTAGGTTCTTTCACCAACCTACGGGTCCAGCTCTGGCACTTCTTAACAGCTGAAAGAAAAGAAAAACAAACGATTTAAAACATTAGACAACCATTGATACCAAAACAAATATTTTATATTATTGCATACATAGATACTGCATGGGTGGTAATTTGATGTAAAAATGCTTCCTCAATGCGACGCATTTTTTACCGAAAAGAGTGGAAGAAATGGACAAAATGAAATTTTGTGCAAAGCGGTTTTTCTAAGTTATTTTTTTCGGAGTGTGAAAAACTGGACCCCCCCCCCCCCCCCCCAATTATACGAAAAGAGTATTGAAAACATCATGAATTAAGAACTTCTAAGGGACGAAATGTTTCTTACGTTGAATGGGGGGGGGGGGGGCATGGCCGACGCATTTGCGTCTGCTCGCCAATCAGGATTCCCAAAACTATTAAAAGGTCCTCAGCTGAGTGTAAGTTGTTAGTATTGTCCGTCCGTGAAAGTCGCGCCTAGCACTCGCGAAGTTTTCAATTTAAAACTTGCATTTGCTATTATTTTGACATATTCAACAAAACTATGTATTTGAAATTAGCATCGTTCTAACTTGTTTGACACAGCTCAAAATGCTTCTTATTATTCTTCTCCTTATTGTTTTCTTACTTATCACCCCTATTTTGGTAAGATCAGAGTAGACTTGACGCATGCGTAAATGCGCGGAAGGTTTTACCTAAGAAAATCAGACAGTATAAGCGCGCAAGTCCCTGCCAAATAGCGTTTTTATTTTTTCTTTTGCTCCTTAAACCAAATGTATTTGATCAACAACAATAAAAGTAAAACGAGATATTCTGCAACCAAAAAAATAAAATTAAGGGGGGTGGGAGTATTTTCCCTAGAGGAATTAATATAGTCAGACATAGAGCACCTATAGAAGAAGTTATAGGAGCCTTAGTTAGACATGGTTCACATGCTTCAATTCATTACCCATCGCTCTTTTTAAAAACGTAAAACGATTTGACGAAGTGGGCGCAAGCAAAAGATCTGTGAGTCTGAGAAAGGAACACCCACGTTTTCGTTTAAAGACATTAGAACGTTTTCCAAGTCCATCATAACTTCCATTAAAGTGACAGCAAGTAAAGTTTGGAACAAAGCATCAATTAACGCGAGAGTGCAATTAAGATCCCGACGCGAACACGAGTTCTTAAAAAGGAATATGTAGTTCGATCCATTGCTCATTCTGCTGCTCTGACGTAATAAAATAGAGTAAAAAGGCTGTTAACACTGCCTTTCTAAAAAAGTACACGAAAAATGAAATGTCATCCACTTTTTCTCATTCAAAAAATTAAACATTTTTGACCATTATGCAAAAGAAAGTTATGAATACTTACGAAAACTAAAAACACAAAAAAGAAGAAACTTAAAAATTCGCATAATAATAATAATGATAAAAATAATAAAAACAGGCCGACTTAATAAGGTGACAACACACAGTAGCATGGGCAAAAGCTTTGAAAAATGGCGCCATCTTGGATTAAAACGGTTTTTGAAAGTGCCTCTGGGTCTTAATTTTGTTGTATAGTCATTAACAACATTTCTACCAAGTAGCATCTACTTATCATAATTTGCAGTTTTCCTTCAGTTCGCTTCCCCACTATTTGTAAAAAAGTGAATTTCAAAAATGGAGCTGTTAAGAAGCCCGTCACTCAAGGGGTCCATTCCCTCCTCCCTTCCCCCCATCAGGAGCTTAGGAAAATTAATGCATTTACAGAAAAACGTGAGGCTGATTTTTGCTGTTTTTGGTAAATTTTATCTTTGTCTCCCAGCCCCACCTCTGGACAAACTCAAAATGACGGACCTGACTGTCAAGGGGTGAGTCAGAAATCTTAAGATTTACAAATCACACAATAATTCATCTTTCATAGCATTTCAAGCAACAAGATCCCCCCCCCCCTCAACCAGCGAGTAATAGCACCGAATAAGGCAATCGTTGCTAATTTATCCGGGTAAAAAATGAAATATGCGTTCTAAACATATGCCGATTCAAAAATTTTAAAAAAGCTTTTGACTGCCATCTTGTCTGCTCAAAGCAGTATCTCCTCCACGAAAAATGACAAATACGGTATGACCTTGAAAAGGCCGTCTGCAGGAAGCCTACGCACGGGCAGCGACACCAAAACTGAAGTTTTTCTTTCTTTCTTTCTTTTTTTTTTTTTTTTTTGACTTACTTACAACCGATTGGTGTTGAAAGACTTTTTTTTCTCTAGCTAAGTACTTGAAGAGTAAAACGAAGGAAAAAAAATCGCCACTTAGGAAGAGCTATCTAATGTTTCAAAGACCGATAGGCCAGTGAATCATCCTACGATTATTTAAATAACGACAGAAAAGAATTTCCAATATTAAGATTTCGCGGGATCTTACTCCCCCCCCCCCGAAAAAAATGGAGAATCAAACGAAGAATAAGTTTTAACAAATAACGAACTAAGAACGAGCGACCGAATAAGTTCACTTGTTTCGTGATGGCAACTGCGGCTAAACATCTATAAAAATTTCGCAGACACAAACATCACGAACTGCGTGTCTTAACGGATTTCTAAATTTAGGCATAATTTGACTCCAAAACTGACTAACCTTGAAGATCCAAATCTTAATGGCTTTTGCAAATGCCTACCTTAAAAGAAAAATAATTCATAACTAAGTCTACAGCTCTTTTCAGCCTCAGGTTTCTCTTGGAGATGAAGACGTATGACATGAACCTCTGACAGGGCGAAGATTGTTTGCAATCAAAAATGAGGTGCAAATCTATCATAGTTACTCAAATATTTAAAAATTGGAATCAAATTAAAAAAGATAAATAATTAAATTGAAATTTGACACCTCGAATTCAAATTATGTTTTTCGCAATGACGAATTGCAGCAGGCGTGTGTGCGTGTGTTGGGCAGTCGCTTGACTTCCTTCCCCACAATGCTCTGAATAGCGAAGTAGCAGGGGCCGGTGCGCGTCACGGGGGAGGAGCACGCGAGGACGCGAGATGTTGACAGACTGCCAATTTGAAAGGGGCCGTGGTGGCCCGATCGGTAAGGCATCGGACTCGTGTCCGGAGGGACCCGGGTTCGATCCCAGCCGATCAAAGATCCACCGTCTTGATTAATGGTGGCTGGGAGGCGTTAAAAATGTCGTGGTCACAAAGTCCTCCAAATGAAACGATACCTCTGGGGGTGCCTGGGCCTAGGATTTGCGCGACCCTAGGTTCTGGTTCAAAATTAAGAACAGAGCGCTCTTCAGGGCCCTATCCCGGTTAAACCACGAAGTTGTGGTAGGTACGGGGGACCCTGGAGGTGTGAAGTGAAATGCCAATTTGAAAGAGCGACTACACGACGTTTGAGGTCCAAAAAGAAAACACATAGCAATTTGTCATTGCTCAGAAAAAAAGACATTTTAACAAAGTTTTTTTTTTTTTTTTTTTTTTTTTTAAATAATTTAAATCATAAGCAAAAACAAAGAGATAAAACTTACTTTTTTTGCGGCAACATGTATAATTAAAGAGAAAGACAAATTTTTCTGATCCAAAGATGCTACTTGAATTTTTTGCAAGGCTTGAAAAAACTCCTTGACATTTTTAGACGTGTGAAATTCAAGTTGGTGGAGCGAAAACAATGAAGACCAGTATAATAGAGATCAGTTCAATGGAAAAAAAAAACGTGAAAAAATATATAAATAAAACTTCCCAAAGATAAAATGGTGCATGGCAAGGAAGAAGTGCATTCTGTTTTGATTTTTGAGGCTCAGAGAGCTTGATAAGTATTCAAAAAAAAAAAAAAAAGTGTTCATTGAAGACATTTTTTGAAATTCAATTATTACTTCTTTTTTCTCTCTTTCCATAAGAGAAAAAATTAAAATTTCAAAAAGTTTGAAAGAAATAATTTCAAATTTTTTTAGATTAAAAATTTAAATCTTTATTTAAAATTAGTATTTAAAATATCAAGTGTGAAGATACACTTGATTAAATTTTGAGGATTATTTCAGCTTTCCAATTCGTAAAATATGCTTTATGGAGGTGTTAATCTCTGTTTTGAACTTCACATAAAATGTAAACATATACATATGTATGTGTTTACGAGTGCTTAATATTCAACCTAAAACATTTCCACTAAAGAAATAGAACCGCTGCGCTGCAAAATTTTAAGAATAATAAATAAATGCCATTTCATGCTTCCTCTTAAGAACTGTACTGATTCATTTAAATGAAAGCTAAGAATTAATTAGCAATTGGCTATTTCTGACCTCAAGAGCAGTTAGAAAGGATCGTTAATCACAGATAAATTACTTGTATTAAAAGTAGGTTATGGACATTACATGTAACATAACTGCTCGCTTCGGTTTTTTTTTTTTTTTTAACAATCTATTTCACGTTCTAATTACTGAAAGTAGTTAGCGCGGAGAAGAAATCACGATCATATATTTCAAGGCTATTTCTGTGTTGTATTTGGGGAAACTGAATAATAATGACGATGGTAATAATTAGGGATGCACCGCTTAATCGGCAGTGCCGATTAATCGGCCGTTTTGCCGATTATGAATAATCGGCCAAATTGGGCCGATTTATCGGAGGAAAAAATTTATTTTAAATAATTGTTTCAAAGGACATCTTCAACGAGAAACTACAATAAACAAATTTGCTAACAGTAAATAAATGTAAGTTTCAGCATTCAATACAACTAACAGTATGATAGCACGTAGTATGACAGTATACACAGTACAGAGCAAAAACAAATAAAATAATTCAGATAGTCCGAAAAATTGAATTAATTGTAAAAATTACTGTCAATATTTTTCTCTGTTAGTAGAGTGCTCATAATTTTCTTAAAGAATGAAAGTCTTGGATTAAATGGCTACAACTAATAATTTAAAAAATAAACTTACATTAAAAGTGCTCCCACATTAGCCTGCTCATCACAACCTCCTCCTTAACATTTTTAAATGTTTATGTCTAGTTTACATAATGGAACTTTATAAACAATAATATTGAAATTGACTCGAAGAAATTTGATGAAATTTTTAAATTATTTTGTGAAAATTAGAAAAATTGAGAAAGATAAATCGTCTCTCAAAAAATAAACTAGTAACTATTTCTAAAATTATTATAGTGAAAGGAAAAAGAAGTGATGGAGGAATTACTAGTATGAAAAATGATAATAATGATCATTAATCGGTTCTGCCGATTTATTGGCCGATTAATCGGTAATCGGTCAATTTGTTTATCGGTGCATCCCCCTAGTAATAATATTCCTTCGGTCTAAACAGAGTTAAAGTCCCTGTATAGAAGCTGCGCTTCCAAAAAGGGATTCTAACCAGAGCTTCAAGAATAGTACTTTCCCACCTACCGACACAATAACGGCGAAAATTGGCCGGAAATATACTACAACGATAAGAACAGTGTCGTGTCCAATATTGTTTTGTGTTTCCATTCAACAGATATCGTGTCGTTGCAATCGCTTTCTTTCAAAAAATAAGTAAACAGATGAATGATTGTCGGGCCGGCGAGAAAGGAACAACAGTTGATTTCCGATAAAAATGGCAAGAAAAACGATATCGGCTTAACGGAGACGATACAATCGTAAAGGAATCTACAGCGAGAAAAGCGCATATTTTGAGTCCGGATATAAAAATCGGATAGTGAAAATCGAGTACGGTTTATCAGTCGTATCGGTTAGTGAAAAAGCGCCGTAAGTATATTCCTGATGAGAGAATTGTACGAGTAAAATAAAACATCATTACATTTTTTATCCATAATTATTTTAGCAACTGAAACTGTTGTCCATTGCCACCATTGGTTTTGCTGCTGATAGAAGCTTCTATGACATCAGTACGAAAACGTTCGATAGTGATTATACGGCTAAGAATTGTTTCAGTCTCTTGTATCCTGTTCGAAATGAAATTGAACAAGTAAGGTAAACGCAACGAACGTTTCATATGGTGAACACATTTCAATCTTCCCGGTATTCGAGAAAATCACAGTTGGACATTCAAACCTCCAGTCTTTCTTCTTTGTTGTTCATCTTTTGGGTGATTTTTCACCTCGATTCCATCCTTGTCCTTTTTTAGCCTACTTTCCCGTTAAAAACAAAAGAAAGACGAAAAAAGTATTAAAAGTAGCTTAATGCATCTAAAAAATATCGCCAAGTCCAAAAAATATCGCCAAGTAAAAAAAATATCGCCAAGTCCAAAAAATATCGCCAAGTAAAAAAAAATATCGCCAAGTCCAAAAAATATCGCCAAGTAAAAAAAATATCGCCAAGTTAAAAAAATAAAAAGGTAAAATGAATATCGAAAAATTAAAAATTTGAAAGTAGGGTATTGAGATGGGGAATTTATGTGTCTGTCTGTCTGTCGGTCGGTCTGTCTATCTGTCTGTCCCCCCCTAATAACTTTTGAACGAACATTCCGATTTGGACAAATTTTTTTTTGTTGGAAAGATCTCGGCGAGTACAGCTCATTCCCGTATTTGATTTTTCGATTTGAACAATTTTTGGTTCAACTTTGAACCGTTCAAACAACCTGTCCCGCGATGCTAACTTTTGAGTGAACAGTCCGATTTGAACAAACTTTTTTTTGTTCGAAAGGTCTTATCAAGGATACTTCATTCCCGAATTTACATTTCCGATTTGAACAATTTTTTGTTCAACATTGAACCGCTCAAGCAAGCTGTCACTCCTAATAACTTTTGAGTGAACAGTCCGATTTAAATAAACTTTTTTTTTTGTTCGAAGGATCTCAGCAAGGATACTTCATTACCGTATTTAAATTTTCAATTTGAACATTTTTTCGTTCAACATTGAACCGTTCAAGCAACCTTTCCCCACCTAATAACTTCTGAGTGAACCATCCGAATGGAATAAACTTTTTTTTTTGTTGGAAAGATCTCGGAGAGTACAGCTCATTCCCATATTTGATTTTTCAATTTGAACAATTTTTAGTTAAACTTTGAACCGTTCAAACAACCTGTCCCACGATGCTTTCAGAAAAAAAATTTAACATTAGCACCTAAGGGGAATTTAAGTTGAATGTTGATCCTGAACTTAAAGTCGGATTTCCTTCAAACTAACTTTGTAGGAAAATGGTTTTGATAAATAATGTTTGCAAAGTACTTTTCTGAGTAATCTTCTGTGAGGACTCTGATTCCGACTCCGACTCCGCAAACATGGCGGAAATGCAGGCTCAGAAAAAAATGACTGACTGTGCAGACGATTTTTTGTTTATTTATTCATTTGTTTTATTTTATTTATTTATTATTATTATTTTTTTTGGCAGACGATTTTTTTTTTGTAATAAAAATGTTTCATTCACAAGGGTGTTTTATTCTTTGTTTGTATTTAACAACTGGCAACGGATTAAAAGTGAAATTCGAGACATTTTATCAACGGACGAGTTTTTTTTTTCTTTTTTTTTTCTCCTTTCTTTGATAAAATGTGTTTTGATGTACTTTGTACTTTTAATTTTTTTTTTTTTTTTTTGAAAACAACTGAGGAATTTTTCTACGGAAGAACTGTAACAGTTACATTCTTTAAAAGGTGCGACAAAACTTTATTTATTCATTTATTTACTTTTTATGTGTCTATTTCATCTGATGAGAGGGGTATATTTTGCTTTTAGAAATCAGCTTTAAGTGCTAAAAAGGTATGTTTGACATAATTTTTAGTCTCAGATAATTAAGAGAACAATGATCAGATGCTAGAATGCCGATGACCATGTACGGGAAAGTAGGCTGGTTTAGTTCTTGACAGAACTTCTTGTTAACTGTTTAAATAAAGCAACAAATTCTACTCTACAAACACTCAGTGCTGTCATATTGAACTCAACACTCACACACACAAAATGTCGTTTTGTCTTTCTTCCGCGTAGTCTTCGTATTGTATTTTTTTTTCAATAGTCAAATCATAGAGTCAGCCCAAAATATTAAGTGAAGCTAGAAAACATAATTTTTGAAAAGTAAGTCACAATGTTTGAAAGTTTGGGAACAATTATAATTCAACCGCGACGAGATGGCCGGTGTCAATCAAATGAGAAAACGAGTCCATTAATTAAAATAGGTAGAATTTCTACCCATTCAAATTCCCCCATCAATTGTGAATCCCATTCCTCAAATTTCATCTGCGTATCACCCCTTCCTAAAAATGGACAATCCTGAAAAAAAGGAGGAGTCATAGGCCATCTCAGCGAAGTTGAATTTATACTGTCTGTTAACGTTTTGTGCGCCTGGCAGCCACGGACGCTTCCATCTGAAAAAGGGGAGTTAGGTTTTGGATACGCACTACCCGATGGCTTCAGCTTTTGTTCGCTTACTACTTCCTCGCTGCTTTTCCCCCCTCTTTCGAGAAAGTCCGAAGAGACTTGGCGCGTGCGCAGATACGGCGGAGGTCGTACGAAAAAATTTAGACAGTATTTATTAATAGTGAGAAAGTATGTACAAGATTTACAGCTAATTGGGTAAGAATACCAAGCGCTAATTCTCCTATCGTTACATCACTCGTTGAAAATATCATTGTAAGAAAACAGAACTTAAAAACATTGATTGAAAAATTCGAGTCAACTCTTTTCTTTCCACGCTCATAACTTCTTAACTACTGTGAAAATGGATATACTGTCGGCCCCGCTTAAACGAATATATTCGGTTCCAAGAAATATTACTCAATTTAACGGAGTATTCGATTAAGCGGGGATCTTTAACATTACGTCTATAGTATCGGTTCCGAGATATTTTACTCGTATAAGCGGGGTATTTATTTATCCGTTACCCGATTAAGCGGGGACGACAGTATATTTGAAAACAAATACTATTCGAAAAGAAATTTGGATTTTATTGGGGGGGGGGGCAAGGAGGGAGAAAATGTACAGTTTGACAGACAATTACTCAAGAAAATATAAGCACACACTCTTTTTCTGTCTTCTGGGGAGACGGTTTCATCATTTAGTTATTTATGCACAAAAAGGGGTTTTTTTTAATCACAAGAGTACATTAAATACCAGCAGTTTAATCTTTAACTTAAACTTCTCACGCAAAATAACTATATGGTTACTCAATGCATTCACTTTACGATTTATTTCAAACTAGACAGAACTTATTATTTCAGAATGTTTCCTGTCATGCTATTTTTTCATTTACTACCTATTATTAAAACACATTTAATTTTAGAAAGAAGGAAATATCCTCCAAGCAAATTTGCAAGTCGCTCTTCTGTGTATATGTGTGTGTGTGTTTTTTTAGCGCAAAAATTCTCCTATGTTAATCTATAAATGTCTCTCCTGCTGTTTTTTTTTAATTGTTCTTTTCCCTCTGTTGCACGCTTGAGAGAACCAATGATGACGAGTCGAGCGGATATCATTCTTAGGAAACAAGCTTACTCGCTTCGCTTCACTTCAGTTTGCACGCTTGTCATTAGCAGGATACACGATATGTTTTGTTCTACGTTGCTTAACGTTTTCGACTTAAGTTTTGTGTTTAGAATGATATTGTAGTAATTTGGTATTAGAATTTCCTTTTTTATTCCTGAGTGTATCAAGAATATTCCAGGCGAAAAAAATATCTTCGATTTCAGTTGTCGGGGAGTGTTTTTCTCCCTAAATTATTTTCTCCGAACACAGTACGGAGATGGTTTCGCATGGTGAAGTTTTCTCAAATTAAGCAGACGTTTTGAAATCTACCATGATTCACCATGTGTGAGTAATGGTAATGATCGCATCACGTTGCCGAAATATTGCGATTTTCATTGCAATGATAAAACGATCATGAAGAAATAAAGTAGGTTTATCTTTGACGAGAGCAAGGGTACGAACTGGAAAACTGGAATGAAATCCATCGCATTTATAGTTTCGTCTAGAATATATGCGATGCACAAACTTGTGTTTATTTTTTGAGAGGGCTTTACTTGTTCTAAATTTAACCCTACACTGCATGATTTTTTGTTCTCTTAAAGAACTATATACAATTTTCAATAGTAATAAGAAAACATTGGAAAAGATTTTTAAAGATTTAATTTTGAGGATAGATGGTTACATTTGCTTTTAAAGATATTTAATGCTTGCTTTTTATGCTTGAGTTGCCCTATGCTTGGTCAAAAGGAAAAATAGTCCATGTATCCAATTGGCAACACCATGCAGTGTAGGGTTAATATTGAAAGAAGTTTCCTGCCTTCTCCATCAACTTATTTTCAACAAATTGAAAGTTAGTTCATAAGAAATCAGGATACATATTTCAAACAAAACTACCCCCGCCCCTCACATTCAACAATATACAGTTGTAATTGGAACTGATTTTCAAAATTCAATGCACAGTTCTGTACCTCAGAACCAGACTAACGTAAGTCCATTTTCGTCATTTTTCAGTAGAGGGGAAAAACGATGTATTCGACAATCGTTTTTCCCCTCTACCGAAAAATGACGAAAATGGACTTACGTTAGTCTGGTTCTGAGGTACAGAGTTATCTTCACATCAAAATGTGACACGATATTTGCTGAAATTAAATATCGCAGGTAATTTGAGATAAACGAGATCAGTTCGTGAGAAATAGCATATGATTAAATTCATTTGATCACCGAGAGGTTAATCACTCCCGTAACTTTAAAAAACTAACCAATTTCTGCCTCTACGTATGCAAAAATTGGGCCTTCGTGTGTGCATAATAGATGCGGACAACATCAAAAGTTTCGAGAGCATTTTTCTTGAAGATTTTTGAATCGTCAAATTCTCTCTCTGATAACTCAAAACGTTCTGATCCCATTTTTATGAAACTTTGCTGACTTAATTTGCCAAGGCCTTATAGCCAAGGTATATATACCAAAATGTTAAATAATTCATAGGATAAAGCAGTAAATAACCGCCCCTAAGCCAGGGCTAAGGCAGAGACATGCAATACACCACCAATTCGTTTATTCCATCCATGGACTACAGTTTCGTGCTTTTTTGCACTCGTCAACATGGAATAGGCAGTAAACGAGCTGGAGGCAGAAATCCTCTTATAGAAACAAAGAAAGGCAAAAAAAAAAAAAAAAACTGGTAGCTAATGTGAAATCAGAACACCAACGATACAACAGGCATAAAGCAGTAAGTAACCGCCAAAACTCCTCGAGAAAAATGCTCTTAAAACTTTCAATGTTTTCCGCATCTATTATGCACGACACGAACGCGTAAACTTTGCCTCCAATAAACGCAGTGGCGGAAATTGTTTTGCAAAATTATGGGATTGATTAACACTCTAAGACTCACGCGGTGATCAAATTAGTTTAATCATATGCCCTTTCTCTTAAACTGATCTCCTTTATCTCGAATTAAGTGCGATATTTAATTTCAGCGAATATCGTGTCACATTTTGATCTGAAGATAACTGCACTTCCTATTTCATGCTGACGAGAGATAAAAAGCACGACAGTCCATGGATGGAATAAACGATTTGGTGGTGTATTGCAAAATTCATAGGATGTTAAAAGTTTTTGAAAATTTTCAAATAAAATCGGCAAACAAACAGTTTTTATAAAAGTTCACGGAAGTTTTTCCAAAATGTTTTGTTTGTTAGTTATTACCTTTTTTCTCAAACTGCATCAAATATGTAGTATTTACATTATTTCTAAATATTGTCGGCCCCGCTTAAACGAACACTGTCGGTTCCAAAAAATATTATTCGAATAAGCGGGGTATTCGTTTATCCGTTACCCCGATTAAGTGGGGACGACAGTAGTTCTGCATGAAAAAAGACTCAGAGCGTATTCGAATAACTTAAAAATAGAACAGCAAATAATATCGTACATGAGTGGAGAACGGTCAGATCAGGCGATTAACAAGGTCTCACACGGATGAAGAAAAAATTTTAAAGACCACAGCTCTAATGCGGCGTCACAAATGAAGTTAAGTTATACGAGCGAAGTCGTTTCCACTTTCTTCTTTGTTTGCCAGCGTGATAATCGCAGACAATTTGGACACACGTTATTACGCAATCGAGTCCCCGGCTATTTTATTTTTATCTATAAAGACACGCTTATTTTTTTTAACACCCTCGTAGTCATTTCACACAGGAAATGGGATGAAACGGGATGTTAGAAAAGCTCGTTTGTAGAATAAGTCGCACTTTTTAATGAAGAATAGTGTCGTTTGGAAAAGCAAATAACACGACAACAAAAAATTTGCAGAAATGCGCATGATACTTAATATTAGTTGCACAAAACCAGACCATGTAGTTTTGGAAAAGCAACTGAAAAAAAAGTCAACATTCAGTTTGATTTTGCATCATAAGATTTGATAACCAGTGGCGTACATTTAGGACTACGGCCCGTAGGGAGGGGCGAAAGGGCTCCGAAGGAGCATGATCACGAAACATAGCACCATGAGTTACAAGGGTTTTTTTTTTTTTAATAGGGGGGGGGGGTGGTGCACCAAAGTTAACGAATATACCAGACCAATGCCGTTTGCAAGTTCGAATCCGGCTATAACCGATGGAATTTCAAGAAGCAGAAAACAGCCGGGGCGAATGTCCAATGATTATGCGGCATGTGTAAGACCAATAAAGGTTTTAATAGGCTTGAATACTCTTGTTCTTATTGAAATTTAATTCCAAGAGCAAGTTTCATAGTGCCTCTTTTGTCGATCAATCTTTAATTTTTAATTTATTATTATTTGTTTTAAAACTGCTACCTTGCAAATAATTTTATTACAAAAAATATTTAAAGCGTAATCGATTTACTTTATTAATGATATGAAACAATATAACACATCATAAAATATAATTTTTAATAATAAAATAACAACAATAATGAATATAATTTTGACTTTACAAATGTCGGAACATCAAAAATAAATATCGAAAATATCAGTCAAGAAATAGTAGTATATCAATTGATTTTTGAGGCGTTTGGAGCTTAAGTGGATCCAGTCCTTGCACGACTAGATTCACTTTAGCTGTGCATGCTGCATATATCGGTGAACCTTGGTTTTTGGAATTATGAAATTCAAGGGTAAGGTTAGAGAAAGGACAAAACATCTTGTTGAAGATAAATTTATGTCGCAGTATCACAAATGGATTTGTGGGAAAAATATTTTTCTTTTTCTTGTCAAGCCTACGCTATGGTTTATTACAAGCGAAAGTCGCTGAGAAACCATTACATGCGAATTGCACATAAAACATTTAGAGATTTTCGAATAATACGCAAGAAGTGTTTGCTTTATGGGAAGAAACAAAATGGTTTCTTTAGTAAATAGTCGATCCCGAGCATTTATTGAACGAAATTTGAATACGAGATGTGGAAAATATAATAGAAACAGACGTCATTCGCAGAGCAGAGATAGAAAACAGTCGGTTTCGAGCATAAAAGTTGTTCTGGAAAATGTTCAACAACCAAATAAATGGATGATATAATTTTGATCAAGAATACAAGATGTGATTCCAACATTTACTTTGGCAGATACGAAGATATGGAAATCATACTTTAAAATGTTATTAAAAATCTGGTATGGACCCCACACTACTTCCTTTCACGTGTAAAATTTCTTAGTAGTTGCCTTAAGTGTTAAAAAAAGTGCTTGGAGTGAGCAAGGTAACAATTCAAATATTTACTCCCCGAATCTGCCACGAAACAATGCAAAAAATGTTTTACAATGGTTAATTTTCTAACTATTGCTAATTTTAATATCAATCAGTGAATTTTTCGCAAAATATCGCCAATAGCGTCAAGTTGAACTCAAATTCAAAAAATAATTTTTTCGCCAAATTTGTCGCCAACTTGGCGATATGTCGGACCAAAAGCTTGGCTACATATCGCCAAGTGGTCGCGCCAATTCATATCACTTGAGTCTGCATTGAAATTAACACTAATTTACCCCAAAAAAGGGGTAAAACACACCCCTTAGGAACATTCGAATCCAACCACATTCGAAGGTGCACAACTAGACCCCACTCAGAGCCTACATACCAAACTAGAAGCTTCTACGGCATTATAGTTTTTTAAGTTATGCGACACACATACATACGCATATACATACGTACATACAGACGTCACGAGAAAACTCGTCGTAATTAACTCGGGGGTGGTTGAAAAAGATTTTTCGGCTGCTTATATGTTAGTAGGTAGGTACATATGCACGTGCTGACAGGTCGAAAAAACTACTGAACATTCATTCGGGGGTGAGCAAAATCAAAATTTAGGCTCAAATTTGATTTTTTTTTTTTTTTTTTTTTTTCGCGATCACAATACTTCCTTCACTACGTAAAAGGAAGTAAAAATGAGTAAATTGTAAGATAAAAAACAAAAAAGGCAAACTTTGTAAACTTAAAAAGTTTCAACATGTAGCGAAATTAAACGAATCTTAACGACTGCGCGTATTTGCTAAAATCAAATTAACATTACATTTATTAACTCTCTTGGCAGCAGGACTATGCCCACTCATTGTGTTCAGGCTTGCCACCATAAGCGTTAAAAAAAATATTTAAGAAAAATATCCATAAGTACAAGATGAAAAAATCAAAACTAATTTAAATATTTTCTGCTACATTTCTCAATGTAAAACAATTATCTAGTAATATATATATACGCAGTTACTAAAATTTTTCTTAAGCTCGGAGGAAGAGAAAATTATATTTTAATATTTTCCTAAAAATAAGAAATTCCATTCTAAACAAGAGATTGCGTCCACAATTAAAGGAGCCTACTTTCCCGCCAACTTCGATTCTCTCACAATCACTCCCTTTGTTGCCTTGGGCTGCAATACCTTTTTCACAATCAGAACATTTTCTGAAAACGAAATATATGTGCAATGTAAAAATAACACTATTAACTCTAATGAAATTAATTTTTTCAAACCGATGGAATATTCAGTCAGATATAACAAATTGGGATTTTCTTCAAGATAGGAAAATACTCTTTGGCATTTTTTGGAGGACTGAAATTCATTTTCGAGTGAAATATTTTACGCAGTGGCGAATTTACCGAGCCGCAATTGCGAGGGTCCCTTACGGCCAGAAGTGCCCCAAAAGTAAAACTCTAGATAAGCAGTCGCCATTTCACTACACATTTCTACCAAATAATCAAGTTCCAGTCGCCAATCCAATCTTGTTATTATCCATCTCATTCAACGCCATCTGTCAACCCCAACTACTGTGTTTCAATGAAAATAAGATCCGGTCGTACATTAATTTTTATTGCAAAAGTGCAAAAGTGGCTACATTTTTTGTGACATGAAAGTCACAAAAATTCACGAATTTTCAATAGTTGCCAGTGGCTACTATTGAAAATTCGTAATAAAGCTTTACCCAAAAGGGATACAAAAATACACATGATAAATGCTTTACATAATTCTTCAATTCCGGAATTACGACTTTCATTTCAACACATACGTACTCAATTTTTTACGTTATCCGTTTCGCTTCATAAAAAGATGCCTACATAAGGCTAACAGCTCAATTTATAATTTGCTTCAATTAAAGCTAAAACTTTTAACAATATTCTACAGTGCGTCCGAAAAAGATCTTTATCCTTCTAAACATTAATAACAAAAATAAAGCTACGTTTCCCCCCCCCCCCCGAGGAAAATGGTGGTGGATTGGAGTGTTTCCCGAACGATGGAAAAATCGTAGAGGATCAAAACTTTGGTCTCCCTCATCGCCCGATATAGCTCCAGTGGATTTCTTTTTGTGGTGTTATGTTAAAGGCATGATTTATCAAATACGTGTTTTTGATGTATCCTTCCAAAAGAGAAAAAAAAAAAGCAATCGTCACTGTTACATGGCATATGTTTAAAGAGAAAAAACCCTTAAAGCTCCTCATTCTTTTGCAGCAAACTGCATTTCATTTCACCTGTAACTATTTTTATTACGAATGCTTAGAATGATACAGATCTTTCTAAGGCCATGCTGAATAATAAACAGGAAGACTAGGGGCAAAAATCGACTCAAAAGTGGCTAGTTAAAAATATTTTCAACTTAATATAATTAAATTTCTTCTGTATGAAGAGTTAATCAACTTACAAGTGCGCTGCTAAGAATAAAGACTTCCAACCTAATTTAAAGTCAAAAACGTGGATATTTTTAAACGTTCCGTCTCACGTCGCTTCCACGCAAAGATCACTCCACTCATTATAAATAATTAAAAGCGTTTAAATTCAGAGTTTGAAAACTAGTTCATTCGTCACACGCAAGAAAGCTCCTTCTTCCTCCATATTTCGCACTCGCCATTTTCAAAAACTGGATTTTTTTTTCAAATGTTGCAATTCCGCAAGCGTTTGGCACCTCTGTTCCAGTTGGTTGGAAGAAATAATGGAAGGCGATCTGCTGGCGCGTAAGGCAGAAAGTCCTTAACCCACCAAAATGGAAGACTTGATTGCTCGAAGAACAAGGCTAATAAGCAGCAACGGCAAATTCGTTCTAAACATATGTTCCGAAATGCAGGTTAATAGTTCTCTCTACGCTCCGGCTGTGCTACATGAACCTTCGAATATATTCTCATCACATAGGTGTAATGAGATGTACACAAAGGCAAGAATATGCTGGACTTAAATCTGTTAAGAAATACCTTAAATGACTAGCAATTATTATGATAGTTCAGTCTCAAAATGAGATACTTTTGAGGAAACATTAATTATTTTACCAATTAAAAACGCAATCGGGTAAAAAATATGAAAAACTAAGCAGATAATAAAATACTAACTAAAACGTGGAGTTAACGGATCTAGAAAAAGAGCAAATAATAATAATTTCAGGAAAAGTGAAGAAAACACTTTTGGAGAGATTCTTCTGTCTCAACTTTTGCTGAAAAATTATTCTAAAATTCCTTGTAGATAATGCTGGATTTTGAGATCTCGCAACGAAAATTTGCTGAATTAGATATCACCTAATAAAATGCATTTGAATACAATGTTTTATAAGTTGTACCTTGAAAGAGTTGTTGCTAAAAAAAAGTCTTGATTTTGGATCAAAGATATCTGAACCCTAAATATCTTTGGGGTTCAAGGTCCAAGATGGGATGTGTTTCCCTAGATGGGAATCATCCAATCTAGGGAAAGAGACCCTGTCATAGAGTAATAAACAAATCATGGTTCTCAGGGTATAAGTAATTTTTCATGACGGAATAAACAGTAGCCGAAATACACTTATCAAAAGAGATATATTTCATTTTTCAACAACTACATGCGCAAACGACACTATTCGGTATCACTTGCGTCTTGTAAATTCGTCCAAATTTGAAAACCAAATCTGACCATGAATATAATACAGTGGCTGCCGCTTATATGAATCACGTTTGTTCTAAATAGATTTGGTTCAATAAAACGGCTAATTCAATAAAGCTGGAAACGGTTCTGTTTTTGACAATTTGATTCATTAAAGCGGCTGATTCAAATAACCACCGATGCAATTAACCGGTGTCCATTGTACTTTCTTCGACAAATTTTTCAGCTACAGAAGGCAGCGAGATTAAAAAAAACAGATATCAAAGGGGACACACTACTAAAATTTTATTAACAGATTTATTTTATACTATATGCGCTGCCCGGCTTTGCACGGTCTACCTTGAGAATAAAACTTTTGTCAAGCGACGCGTGTCTAAAAGTCCCGATTAGATTATCAAAGTGTCGATATTTTGCCGGCATCAAGAACGAAAAATCTGTTATGGACCCCACACTACTTCCTTTTACAAGGCCCCTCTTCACATAAAAGAACTATCGTAGTTAGGCTTAAAATGACTTCCTTCTTTGAACGAGGGGAGTGCTCGTCAACAAGAGATTGACACTTCATCTACCAATCGAGTGGACGAAGTGAGAATCAGCGCGAGCTGTCACTTTTGGGGAGGAAGGACTCCTCGGACCCCCCGTCGTGGAAAGCAATCAGAGAAATTGCAGCTCCGGGCGAAAGAGAAGCCGCAACTTTTCCGAAATCGTTTGGAAAATTCCCTACGTTTGAACCGAACTGAGAAGAAAAAGTCAGGTAGCTTACTACGTTTATGCATTCCTGTGATATCGTCGGCACCATGCTAAAGTAACGAATGTGAAAAATCGCGTTTTTCAAGTTCGTTTTTCAAGTTCGAATTTTACAAATAATTAAAATTAAAATGATACCTCCGAGCGATAATTTTACACTTAAAGATATCTATAAAAGTTTAAAAATTAAAAATAACCAAACACATCATGCGGGAAAAAGTTATATGCAGTGTTTTGGCTCTCCTGAAAAGTGCCAATTTTCACATTCGTAAGTTTAGCATGGTGGCGACGATATGCTATACTTTTATTCGCTCCTAATGCTTGTAAATTTCACATCTAATACTTGTAAATTTTTGGAAGTTCTACTTTTTTTTTCGGACATACCTTCCCAGGTTGTTTTTAAATAAAATATCGATGAATGAAATTTCCGCAATTATCTTCCAAAAATGATGCTCATAGTTTTTTTTTCCCCCATTGAAGATAAATTGAAGAATACAATTATTTGCAATCGGCTGATGAAAAAAGAAAACATAAGAGATATAAAAGCTACGTGTAAAACAGTGGTCTAGCTCTGGACATAGGCGTAGCGTGACAAAAGTTTTTTTTTAGAAAAGGAGGGGGGGGGGGCACAAGCCTCGAATTCAAAAGTGCATGCGAAGCCCCATCCCCCCCCCCCCCCGTATTTTCACTTAGATTTTGCGTAAGAAAAACATGCGCTCTTTCTTTTCTGATGAATCCGTATAAATAAAACAGAGAATATATATATGTGCGTGTGGTACCTTATACAAATCTACAGTTTACGTCGGATTGGACGCAATTCGACAGGCAGGCGCGGATCTAGAGGGGGGGGGGGTCAGGACCCTCCCCCTTAACCAACCAAATATAACAAAAAACTGCATTTTTGGGGACTCTCCAAAAACTTGATTTTATAAAACGGCTCTAATGATTTTATTAAAGGATGGTTTCAACATGTATTGATATAGTAATGGTTCTGTTCTTCCAGATTTGATTTTATAAAGCGTCTGATTTTATAATCCAGTGATTTTATTAGTGGCGAGTACTGTAATGCAAATATAAAGTAGATTGGTTTCAAATCGCCATTTCTTTTGGTGGGTCGCCGCAAGGTAAGTTCTGCCAAACTTTTTTTTCCCAATTTCATCACTGTGTATGATGATACAGGTGATGATGGAGCAGGAGTGGTATTACTTTTATTTATTTATTGAGAGCCCGCCGACCAAACTGATACGAAGCTTGACTTGGCTCCAGGCGGCACTGAACATGTTGCCTAGAACAGTTCTGTGCGAGTTTCCCTGGTTTGAGTCATTAAATATAGGGTTTAATAAATTTTAGGACAGTAAGCCTGATCCATCTGTAGGGTCCTCCTGAATTGAGCAATCGAATTCACGGAGTCGGTGTTTTCTCCACATTTGGGTAGCGGAAAAAATTGGACAAAATGAGAAAAAGCACCGACTTTCCATCACATTGATACGAACAATTGGAACAGTGATGAAATACTGAGATTAAATTTAAAAGAAAAAGAGAACCTGATTGCCGACCTCAAATAAAATGAACTCCAGTGATCAGAAAGCATTTTAAATTTGAATATGTTTAATTGAAGTTTACAAATACCTTTGTGCTATAGATGTAGAGAAAATTACAACGTTAAGAAGGCACAAATAAGCAGGGATACTGCAGACACGTGTTTCGGCGTTACAAGCAACGCCTTTTCCATGCAAAAAAATGTGAGCTTATGGATGCACTTGCACAGACATCTGACAAAAGGCTTCCGACACATGCTTCCAGCACAGACATCCGACTTTTGTCGGATGTCTGTGCATCCATAAGCTCACAATTTTTTGCATTGAAAAAGGCGTTCCTTGTAACGCCGCAACACGTGTCTGCAGTATCCCTGCTTATTTGTGCCTTCTTAACGTTGTAATTTTCTCCATATGTTTAATTGTTTTCGAAAGGACATGGTAAACACGGAAAACGAAATATAATCCTTACTCGTCAAATTTGCTATTCGCAAAAGCAGAATAAAGAGGGGAAATTGAAAATCCTTTTGAGAAATTCTTATACCAAAATCCATTACAAGTATTTTAATTGTTAACAAATAGAAACTAGAAACAGATAAACATTTAAAATCATTGAGTTTTATTTCCTTTTGTCGGCCAACAATGACATCGGTTTCCAATCGCGTAAATAACGGCTTAGCTACGCCACATTTGCTAAAATCGCTATTTACTTAAAATTACAAATAGGAACTACAATTGCTTTATATTCAAATGCAAAATCTTATGAGACATAGAATCACTTTTTGAAATGATTTTTTTTTCTTCAATTCTTTTCTCACCTATGACTTTTAATTTTTCATTACAATTAATATTCATTGCCTTCTGAGATTTCAAGTAATAATAATAATAATAACAAATGCTTTTTTTTCTGCAGAAAAAATGATAAGAAAAGTAGCAGTTAAAAGCGCAAGTTTGAGAAAATCAGGGGCGACTTGACAGACGATGGTGCCCGGGGAGAATACTTTCTAGCTCCCCCAACCACACACACACACACACAAATAAAGTTAATTATAAACACTTCAGTGCACGCGTAAAATATATATCGGTCTTTTTGACCCTGAAATCATGCTAGCAACAGTGATGGGCTTATAATGTTTTAGTATCGACCATTTATATCCTAATTATTACATAGTTAAATACGTAATATGAAATCCATGGGTTTTAAGAAAACAGGAAATAAATATAATAAAGGAGGCTGGGGTGATAAGAGAAAAAAAAAACATAATAAAATGAAAGCCAATATTTTAAATAATTTAAGTACGAGTAAATACCTCATATTAACTGGTAATACCTCATATAACACTCCATGGGAGATCCCCTGAATCCGCTTCAATTTCCACCTTCAAACATTATTTAATATTGCTTTTTATGAAACGTCCATTTTAAAAAAATCCCGAGTGAGACTCAACGAACCCCTTCTTTTCCCATAACATCAAAAGTGATCTTCAACCTCGCATTTAGGACTTAAATGTCGAAAATTTTCTGAGGAGAGTCCAGAAACCAATTTTTTCCCCTTACATCATCGAAGATTTTCGACAATTTCATTTATCTGATTTCAACAGATCTGTCAAGGAGGGTCCTCACCCCGACCCCTTCCAACATTTGAAACCCTCCTAAAATTTCAAAAAATAAATAAATAAATAAGAGATGAGTTCCCAACTCCCATCTCTTCACCCAGCACTGTTATAGATGCATTAGAATTTTTACAAATGCATATTTTGAAATTTTTTCTCTATGGAAAGCTCTCAAGCGCCCCACATCCACACCATAACAGATCTAAAATTTCGTTTTCAGACCGCAAGATCGAAAACTGTTTCAGGAAGTGACCCTGACCTCAGGCCTCTCCCACCTCATTAAAAATTGTCTAAAATCTCGTGTTTTGGGTCTCAATTTTAATAAATATTCCCAAAGACCCCCCGTTTTCGGCATTCAGTCCTCATCTAACAAAATTTTAGGTTTCGAAAGGGGTGAGGAGGAGTCTTCAAACTCATTCCTTTATCAAACATCATCAAAGCTGACTCACACTTGCGAATAGGACTTCAATTTCGAAAACTTACCCGGGGGGGGGGGGGCAGAGGTAAGCAACCGACATTTTTAGGGCAAAACAGAAAGGAATTTTGTAACATTCAAAGAAAAATGTACGTTGTGATATCGGGCTTTTCAAATGGATTATTATACCATTAAATTCAGCTTAAAAATTACAATAACTCGGGAGAAAAGATCGTTTCTACAACGTATATTTTGCTTTGAATGAAACAAAACTTACAATTTTGCTTTATAAATAATAAAAAAATCATAAATATCAATAAATTAAAAAAATCATTAATCTTTAAAATTGCGCGTTGAATTGGCCTGCTGCGAGTTGTCCCATTACTTTCCGATAAATGGCATAAAATTGCATTTTGAAAGCTTCAATTTCAACAAATTCCCGAGGAACCACCTTTGGACCTTTTTTTTTCGAGCATTGACAGAGGAATACGAAAAAAAAAAAAAAAAAGGGAGGGAAGAAAGAAAAAAACAAAATCATAAATCAGTTCATCAAATGGGGCGGGGAGGGGGGGGAGATTCGATTTTGATAGGGTTCGGATGTTTGAGGTGGGGCGTAGTTTCTAAGTTTGGCTTAGGGCGTAAATAGACTCTAATCCCCCCCTGTCTTCCTCGAAAAAAAAAAAAAAAACCATAAGTTGGAGCAAGTGTGTGAACATGAGCATCGATATTATTGAAAATATAATGGTGGCACGGTAACCGTGGATAATCGAACAATAGGTAAAAAACGATATTAATTTATGTAAAAGCTAAAAAAAAGTGAATAACGCAAGGCATTCATTTAAATCGTAGATAAAAATGACAACATTGAATCTAAAACGTATCTTGAATAGCTAAAAACGACTAATAGCGCATTTTCATTTTTTTTTTAAAATTCCGCCGATAATAGGGAGTTTACTGTATATCATCACTTTGAAAAATAATTTTGACAAAAAGTGCAATGATCTAAAAAAATTCTAAATTTTAAATTTAGCAGAATCTCAGTTTCTGGCGTCTTATTATGCCTCGGCACCCGGGGCGATTGCCACGCTCGCCCCTTTTTCCGATAACTCGACCTTGAAGAAACTAATACTCGCGTTTCAAAATTAAATAAAACAGCTTTACCAACGCACAAATTTATGAGCTTTGGGCCAGTGAACTCCTAATCTAATTAGTAACTTACAAGACTCATTCGAGTTTCATTAATGCAAATTATTGAAATCGGCCTACCGCCTACCAATTGTAACAATAAACGCAAAATATTTTTGAAGTCGCTTTTTCTCTATTTCCTTCAGTTTTTTGATCGTAGGAACAAGAACCATTTCATACATAATTGATATTCAGAAGGGAAGATAAACATTGAAATTAAATAATCTTATGTTTATACAGACGTCATCACGCACATTACACGATCGTTTAAATTCAAAATATATTTTAGTTAGATTTTTCTCTACTGTTTTTACGTAAAAGTTTTCAGAGAATGGTTTATATAATTGTAGAGTACAGAGTGAGTTCTTTGTAACATTGAAACACGTGTAATTTAATTTGCGTATTTGTAAAATATGAAAAAAAAAATACTTTTTTCTACATACTGGAAGGGAAAAAATGTCAATATTTTGCATTCGACAATATTGTAACAACGTTCATCGAATTGTGAATAAATATTTTGACTTGGAAATATTCTCTGGATACTATAAATAATATTTCGCTTCTGAACACGAACTGAGCAGTGCAGATGTTTGCTAATAGCATTCATTCTTGAATAAAGCCTTAGGAAAAGAGAGAAATGGAACGTCCCGAGAACCCTGCTCTTGAGGGGGGCTAATGAGGTGGTTGTAAATCTTCACACCCCTCAGAGGTTTCCCCCTCGACAAGAAGAGAATCCGATGGGAGGCGGGGCGAAGGAAGAAATCCAAGGTTTTTTGGAAATTTTTTCAATATTTGGCGTCCCGTTTTGATTTAAAAATTGGTCGCATTTTCACAAACGAAGTCTCGGAAGAAAGCTGGAAATGTTTTGAGTGTCTTCTAAAAGTTAAAATTTCGATAGCGTGATTTGCTAACTTTTTATTGAGCGAAATGTGCAACAGTACCTTGTTTTTGAGGAAATTCATTTTTTGACGATTTTTTAAAAATCGAGAAATGCAAATTTCTAAAAAGTAACAAGTAAAAGACTCAGAAATAGGCTTGAAAAATACTCGAAAAAAAAATCGGAGTCAAAAACTTAAAAGGAAGTTGTAAAACCGTTAGTCAATTTTTCCCGTAGGTTAACATTGGATCTGAAGCTTTCAGACTCTGTGTGAAGAGGAGCCTTAAGTGTTAAAATAGTGCTTAGAGTGAGCAAGATTTTTTTTGTTTTTCTTTCTTTCAAATGGGGCTGCAGTAGAGGCACAACCTTTTGCAGACCTAGTGCGATCCCCCAAATAAGCATCCAAGAGTGAGCAAGATAATCCGCCACTATTTTTTTGAAAGTTAAAAGGCACGTTTGTTGTCAAATATCAAATTGCTACATTATGTCACAATTAAATATTAATTTTTGCAATATTGTTCCGAACTAAAAGGAATTATTTGCCTTGTTATAATCATCATAGGTGGGCTTCGAAACGCCATAAAATAAAATGCTTTTAAGAAACAAAATAAGAAAGAGGGAACCAACTATACATTTAAAAGACGTAGCCATAACAACGCAACAAAAAGTTAATAATTTGATCAGAAAAGAGGTTTTCGAACACAAAGTTCAAACGCTTGTGACTTTTTTTTTAGTGGAGATAAAAGCTTATGGTTCTTCGACTGAAAGTCGAATCAATTCTGGGGTTAAAAATATCGCTCTATCCAATGGCGTAAAAATCAAAACTGTAGAATAATTAGTTTTTTTTTTATTAAAGCTTTTAATGAACCAAGCATTTCTTGAAATCGGGCGAAGCCTTGCAAAAAGCAAGTTTAAAAATTGAATAACTCGCGCTGTGTTTAAGTTAGAGAATCGGAACAAATTGCATAGGACGGAGAAAATTTTTCTGCTTCCAACGATATGTAACTTTAATATGTGCAAGTAATTTTTAACCCCCAATATTCGGTGATTTATGTGAAAATTGCCTTGAATTCGAATAAAAAAAGAATCGCTTATCGAATCTTTTCAAACATAAGCCCATGTTTCAATCTGAGAATGTACCTTTCATATTCAGCAAGAATTTTTCAAATCGGTTCAGTGGTTCCGGAGATCACAAGGAACATACATACCTACAAAATTTACCCTCTCTCTTTATAACATTAGTAAAGATTTGAACCTTTCTTTTTAACTAAAACATATCATGAAAGGTGTCATAAAAATTGTAAAACCCTTCATCACCTTGTTCTGGCTAAAGTAATTTGTAAAAGGTAGAGGTCACATTCTGAGGCGATCTCCCTTAGAGAATTTCACAAGATTCAATTTGATTTCATTGGTTTTGTGTGTGTGCGTTTTTTCCCCCTCAAAACACCGTGCATACACAATCAGGGCCCACACACAACCCACCACAAATGTTGATTAAGCGCACCTAATTCATTGCTCCTACCACAAAATTACACTACCCAACAACGAGCAGGTTCAAAAAAATTAAAAAACATGCAAAGTGCGTGCGAAAACATCCAGTTGAAACCCATTCGTCCAACGCCTTCAAGCAAGCGCGCATCAGTCATGACAGAAAAATAAAATTATCGGAACTCCATCCAGACAGGGCAGTCGTAAATTGCGAGATCTCATCAAACCCGGTATCTAAATCAGTCCTACGCACACTTTTATTTCTCTAAGCTCTGGGAGAGAGAATCATACCACGCCCTGAAATTTCCCCTGAAGAATGGTAATTGGACAATATCTCTCGCATGGGGAGAAAAGGACTTAACTGTATGTAATAATAACAACGGTATTGACTCATGTGGTCACACCCTCGCTATTGTAGCATTAGTAAAATCAACTTGTATACTCTGAATCCCCACTTTCTCTTTTTAAATTCCATCTTCTTTAAAACGAGGCGCGTTCAAAAAGTAAGGGCCGTTTGCTTATATTTTAATAATGGCTCTTCGGAGCACATTTTAACAGCTGCAACACCATCTACTGACTCATTGCGAAGCTACAGCATCATTTGTTCTGGTTCTGAAGTCATTTTGTTGTCCGTGGCTGCAGGGAACAATGGCCGCGAAAATCGTTGATCCCGCCAACTTTGAAGTGCGTTCTGTGATTCGGTTCTTATGTGCAAAAGGATCGTTGGCTACTGAAATTCATCGGGAATTATGCCTGGTTTATAAACCTACAGTTATGAGTAAAGGAAAGGTTAGACAATTTTAAAAATGGAAGAACAAATGTCTTTGACGAAGAGCGGAGTGGCAGGCCCAGTATCCAGACTGATGAAATCGTTTCACAAGTGAACCAAGCACTGTGATCTGATCGTCGATTGACGATTAGTTGGCCTAGCTGAAGAATTTCCTCAACTTGAACGCACTACTGTTTAAAAATTGTTGTTTGTTGTTACATCAACAAATTGAGACGTGCAATCTAAAGCAAACTCCGCGGTAAACTGTCATCTGGCATAATCCTCCTTTACGATATCGCGCGTTCTCACACTGCTTAAAAAACCAAGAAGAAAATTCAAGATTTTTGTTGGGATTTTTTTGACCATCCACCGTATATTCCCGACATTGCACCTGAGCGACTACTTTCTCTTCTTGCACTTTAAACAGTAGCTCGATGGAAAACGTTTTGAAAACGAAGAGGGACTCAAAATCGCCGTTGTCAACCGGTTCAACTCTCAGGCGGCAAACTTCTATGCAGAGGGGTTAAAAAAGCTGGTGCAGCGGTACGAAAAATGCTTAGAAGTGAACGGCGATTATGTAGAGAAGTGAAGTAAGTTTGTACCTTACTAAATATGACAATAAAATTTGTTTCTTATGAGTATATGTTTTTCTGTGACGAAACGGCCCTTACTTTTTGAACGCGCCTCGTATGTGCACTGCACACTCAAGCTCTTTTTATAAGCACTCCAGCATTTCGGCAACAATCGGCAATGCTGGAATCAGTATGGCAATGAATCGGCACACCAAGAGATAAGATAATTTAACTGTCAGTCAATAATTTGTACCAATTTTTCATAATTTTTTTTTAATTATTATTACAAGAAACTTCAGAACAGGAAAATTAAGCAGTGCATTGAAATTTACAACTATTAGTCGCAAGTTCCTAGTTTCTTACACTGCTAAAGAGATTCTTGACACTTCCTAACACTGTAAAAAGTTTCAAAGAAATAAGTTAAATCTAATAAACTTTAGCAGCACACCATCTAATTGGTGAGAAGTTTCACCCATATAATGGCGCTTTTATAAACTGGTGGGACAACCAAAAACACATATACTCTAGGTTTTTCTTGTACCTACCACTCACTACAAGTGGTTTAACTACCAAAAGCACTATTACACAGGTGAAACTTATTATTAATAAGACAGTTGCAGCTAAACGTAGTCCTGTTTCATCAATTTCGTGGTAAAACATTTATTTTTAAAAGTATAAGTGTATTTTAATTATTAACAAGAATCAAGCGTTTAATATATACAAACGATAGTTCTTAAAACTCAAAAGAAGAAAAAAAAGGGGGGGGGGGCATGGGAAAACGGCCAAACAGCCCGAGAACGATGTTTTATACAAACATGTTGCTTCTTTTCGGAGACTGCAAGATATTATTCCAAGCTATCTTAATCGCAAAATATGGGCAATCATGATTGAAGAAAAACATAATTGAAAAAAAGAGACATTTTATCACGAGAAATTAAGCATACATACAGCCTAATTATACGTCTAAATTCCGTTACAATATTTTTTCCCCTTTCTTTTACAACAAAACAATTGGAAGTATTACTTTAATCTCTCGAAGAAGATAGTCTTTTACATTTTAAAATTTTTGTCTTAAAATGTATGAAAAAAGAAAGTTTCGAGATTGTCACGACATACCAGTTCAATAAAACAAATGTAAGTATTAAAATAATAATAATAATGATAATAATAATAATAATAAAATAACACTCACAGAAGGTAAACCATGAAAAGGTACCCAGACGGATGCAAAGTAATAATTACGTCAGAAAATTATCGCTTTACCTGACGCAATCTGTATGGACTGTCATTCAAAAAAAGGAGAAAAGAGAAGAAGAAATGTAAGAAAGGAAAAAGAAAAATGCACAAGATGGAAAAGCAACAGACGGAAACTCTTTCACACTGAAAAGGAATCACCGGTGCGAAAAGCTGAATCAATATCATGTGACATACAGCTCTTCAAACAAAGCTACGACAATGTTGCTTATAAATGAAATAACTTCTTTTCTTGCATCTACTAGTTGGACATAACATTCTCCTACTTTAGGCAATCCCAATAATCTAAAAGGAGTAATATTTGGGAGCGACTTTCTCACCTAATAGCAAACAGGTCAGAGGAAAGGAACTTCAAAAATATGCTACTAATAAAATTAATTCCAAATACATATTCCTAAAGGTGTGTATCGGGTACAGATAAAAGGAGAAACTTACTTTGAAACCAGATACTGTCAGTCCCGCTTAATCGGGTAACGGATAAACGAATACCCCGCTTATACGAACAAAATATCTCGGAACCGAAGAGTTCCTTATGCAATAGACGCAGTGTTAAAGGTCCCCGCTAAATCGAATAAAATTTCTTGGAACCGACAGTATTCGTTTAAGCGGGGCCAACGGTATTAAAAAATGCGATTATCAAGGCGACGATTGAATTGTTTACTTTATTACTATTAACCAATGGTTGTTTGGCGACTTAACCAAAATAGTTTGGCCAAACCTCAACTGGCAGCATCGTAATGTTGTGATTAGGATATGCGTAGTCTTCATAACGATGCCAGTATAACATTTACCCCAACTATAGTCTACGAGCTTCCCATTATTTTTGAACAACAGCAGAACCGATACAGTACAGTGCGTTTTTCCAAATGTTCCCAGTTTATAAGTCGTCCAGAATTACACAAAACACAGAACAAACATATAGTTCAATGTTTCACCGAGTAATAAGTTAAATCTAGCAAAATTTAGCTGCAACCATCTTATTGGTGAAAAGTGTCACCAATGCAATGGTGCTTTTCGTTAGCACCAGTTTGAAAACATTACAGTGAAACTTATCATCAATAAGATTAGTTGCAGTTGAATTTTGGGATATTTAACTGATTTCTTGATGAAACATTGAACTTTATTTTTGATAGCGTACTAAGTCAGATTTTAAGCAAAAAGAGTACTAAGAAAATGAAGTCCAGTGAAAAAAATGAAAAAAAAAAAAAAAATATTGCAATAGCAGAAGGTACGATGAAAACTCGGGAATCGGGATAGCGAAAACCAAACCTTCTTAGGCCTCTTTTTTGCCATATAGTTTTGTCATTGCAATACCTTCAATCAAATGTTTTTTTTTTTTTTTTTTGGCCTGTGCGGGTAAATCATTCCCCATACTACTGCTAAGTTCTCAATTTAACCTTTCAACATCAGAAATGAAAACACTGCTGCAAAATGCAAGATAAAAACGGCAGTGCTGTGAAACATTTGGTGTCGACTAGGGTGCAACACGAAAACTACACTGCAACAAAGACTTTCTGTAACCAGAACATTTTATTTGCGAAATAAAAACGAAATCTCTCTTCCATGTAAAAAATAAGTAACACTTACTTTCAAATACTTTTTTCGAATGGTGCAGAGGAGATCGTGATTATACTTTCATAAAAACAGAAAGTTCTGTTTATTCTGGTAAATAAGTTATTCTATTGTAGCAAATGCACCCACAGCTCGATCATAGCATCCTAAGACTGCAGTTTCGCCCTTATTATGGGCTCCTCAGTTAGGAATAGCCAATGATCGAGCCGGAGGCAAAAATCCTCTTATTGTAGCTAAGATAGCCAACAAACTGGTAGATAAAGTGAATTTATCTTACCAGCGAGCGTCCGCAAACTATGGTGCGGCTCAACTCGAAATTTGAAGGCTAAAGCTGGGTAATGTGCAATGAGTTACCGCCCGTAAGCCAGGGCTGAGGCAGAACTGTAGCAAATGCACCCACAGCTCGATCATAGCATCCTAAGACTGCAGTTCAAATTTCGAGTTGAGCCGCACCATAGTTTGCGGACGCTCGCTGGTAAGATAAATTCACTTTATCTACCAGTTTGTTGGCTATCTTAGCTACAATAAGAGGATTTTTGCCTCCGGCTCGATCATTGGCTATTCCTAACTGAGGAGCCCATAATAAGGGCGAAACTGCAGTCTTAGGATGCTATGATCGAGCTGTGGGTGCATTTGCTACAGTTCTGCCTCAGCCCTGGCTTACGGGCGGTAACTCATTGCACAAGTTATTCTATTGCTTGAGTTCTAATTACGCATACAATCTTCAAAAGCAATACAAGGAAAAAAATCATAAGCATCATTAATTGCTGCTTGCTATCTAATATTTCTAGTTCTCATTGACAAGGGATTAATGAGAAGATTTTTTTTTTTTTTTTTAATTTACAGCTGAATTAGATATATGCATTTAATAAGTTACTGGTTAGCCAATCAAGTTAGAAAATCCCATTATTTGATAACTTAACAAAAAATATTGAAACTCACTTCTGCAAAATAGATCAAAGGACTTAGGAAAGTGTAACTGAAAAGGTCACACCAAAAACTCAAAAATATTTGCTTCATTTCCAATGAACCTGTAGAAAATCTACAAAAACAGAGTATGCTCGAATGAAAAATCTTCGATTGTAAGTTTCAAGGACAAGTTCAAGATCATAAAGCAACGACAGTCATTTGTGGAAAACACTTCAAAGTTTTACGATCCAGTCTTAAAAATGGAACACACTTCTCAAACGCATTCGCCATGATTGCGTAGTTCATTGTTCTGTTTTAGAGTAGTAACAGCAAAACCTTGTTCGACGTATCAGTGAACTGCACCATACCGCTAACATAAATAACTAGTGACATAGGTATGAGGTTTTACACCAAAATTGAGAATTTAAATCATCCATGACCCACTAGATCAATTACCATGAGGATCAAGATTTGGAAGGTTTCAGTTTTACGGGTCATGCTCAAGTGGCATTTGTATGACAGAGCTACTACATAAAATAAGGGGAGAAACAAATTTTTCAGAAACAAGAACTTGACAAGTTCTACCTGCCGAAATTGATAGTAAATAATAGTTGATAGTTTTGACTTCAGATAGTTTTTGTTTCGATCTAAAGGCTAAATTTATCTGACCTATATTATTCGCAACTATGAAATTTTACAACCCTTCATTCCGCGCAATTTCAATCGTACGTGTGACCGACTACGTTTCTATCGTCCAAAAAGGGACAGAAAAGGGGGGGGGGGAGTTTTATTCAGAAAACTCAGCCGATTTAATATTTTCAAGGTCAACTTCACAAATGTGATCAGTGAGCGCACTGAACAAAAATTTTTGGGAGGGGTGAAAATCACAATTTGCCGGATGAATTTCCAACTCTACTGAATTACAAAATACAGGCATGAACACATATTACGCATACATAACATCTAGCAAGAAGGCACATCAGGCATCATTAAAAAACGGTTTAAATTTTTTTAATATAAATAGAATCTCAATACTGTGACCGAATTTAGCGAATCGTCAGCAAAATTTACTGATTTAGAAATTATCTGAGAAGTCACTTTGAATTCCGGTGACCTTCTATCGGAGCACTTCTGAATGTAATATTTTTACAACGTAGTTGCTTTGACGATTTTTTTTTTTTTTACAAATCTCTTCTATTTCGTCGCACTTAGTAGTGGGTGAAATGATCCCAAATTTTCACGAGGTATTCTATTTCGCCTAAGCGAAGTATAAGAAAACTATACATAAACTTCAATTTTTTTTATTAAGGTAGTCTGCGAAACAAACGTATAAAACAGCGTGTTAGTAGAGATCAGAGTAGAGTAACTGCATTGAAACAGAACAAATAGAACGAATCAAAGGTCAAAATGAAAAAAAAAAAAATTAATGACAATTTAATAAAAGTTCAGACGACAGTTGCGTATTGTGCGCCTGGCAGCTACGAACGCTTCCATTTGAAAAAGGAGAGATAGTTTTAGGATGCGCACTTCCCTATGCCTTCAGTTTTTATTCGCTTGCTACTTCCTCGTTGCATTTGCCCCCTTTTCGAGAAAGTCAGCAGAGACTTGGTGCGTGCGCAGATTTGACGGAGGTCTCACGAAAAAAAGTTAGACAGTAGTCAGGTAGAGTACTAAAAGTTATAAGAGTGCAATAATTTAGCACAAAACATATTTTAATCATATTTCCAGTTGGAGTCATTTATAGTCATTTCATATAAAACATATTTTAGTTATATTGCCAAACCTATATTAATGTTAAACTATACATACATACTTACACACAATGACTATTCTGAAATAACCTCCCTTGAAGATCTGAGAACACTCAGATTAAACCACAAATTAATCGTCAATGTAAGGCAGAAAACAATTTATTTATCATTGTATTCTACGCTTTCTAAACTCTCATCACGAGTTTTTACATGAAACCAACATGGTTCTAAAACATGTTTAAATTCTAAAATTACTTTTGGGGGAAAAGTGTAGTAAAAGACAATTTTTCGGTATTTATTTGTTTTAAAAGGAGCAGCAAACTAAAGACTACGTGTACGTTCTCAGACTTGGGCTTATGTCTTCTAGTGACATCGTTACTTTCAAATCTTCTATCGAACGACCTTCCTCGCATTTGCGCATGCCAGAGGTCTCTTCTGATTTCTTCAAAACAGGGGGGGAATGCAAAGTAACATTCAACAAGAAGTAAGAAGCGAAAGCACCGGCAAGTACGTCTCCTTAACCTATCACCATTTTTTCAAGTGACTGCCAGGCGCGGAGTTCACAGACAAACAGTAGAAAAAAACTTCGAAGTGGGATGTGATTAATTTTCTTTTCCATGGTCAAAAAAAAAAAAAAAATTCTGAGGCAAATCTTCAAATCTCCTTTGCCCCTCCTCACTTTTCCTTGGCTAAGACCCTGATGTCCGGTAAATACTTCTGAAAAAATACTTAAATTTTCTGTAAGTCAAATCGTCAGCCTTCTGTTTTTCACCCCTTGAGGCACAAAAGAAGAAAGATACGCGATGAGATCATATGGCAGACAGATGCAAAACAACAAGAACAAAAAAGAAACCTGGTGAGTAAGAAAGAAAATACAGGGGCAGAAGCATTAAAAGGAAGTAATAACACAGCTAATTTACACTAAATTCAACTCACAGTACCGACACATTTCTCAGCTTGGTTGAGCAATGGGTGAAAGGCGATTGGGTGCAAATTAAAAAAACGGAAACAAATCATTCCCCCCAACCCCATTTGCCTGTGTATGACGCGAATGTTGTGCAACTCGCGGGCAAGCACTGCCAGTGCATGCGAAATATAAAAAAAAAAAAAAATGACGAATTCGAAATAACACACCGGCGAATTTATTATTTAAAAAAGCAACACAGCGCAGCGCACAGCTGCTGCGCGTAGAAAGCCGGGACAAGTGATCCAGAACGCATCGTCTGAGGTGGCACGCTTTGCTGGGCAAGCAGGTGTTCGACTGGCACGTAGGTGCCCCGGCGTGATCGCCGGGTCGAGCACACTCACACCCACCCTCGTAATTTTTGTTGCATATTTGATTTGGAGGATAAAGAGAATCGAGGAAAGTACGACAACTGCTCTTTTTCAGGCACTGGTGGACTGCAAAAGCTTGCGAATAGTCAATCAGCGAAATTGGATTCAACTACACGAATTTTCAAACATTTATCAAGCCTCCCCCTTACACAAACCAAAAAATACAAGACATAGCTTTTCAATGGATCAATAGCAAGATTTCGTTGTTGTTGTCTTATGCCAGCCAGACTAGCAATTTTGGGTGAACTGCTTCACTTTTCGTTCTGTACCTGTAATTTGGTTTGAAATCCGACAATACACACACGCCATAAGGACCCGATCATTCACAGCACAACAACACATTCCCACAAAGAAAGGACAAGGACAGGAGAGAGAAAGTACATCCATGCCCTTGCTTGGATTCGAACCGGGGACCTCCCCATTCGAGTGAGTCTTCTCTGATCACTAAACAGTCTTCTCTGATCACTAAACAGTCTTCTTTGATCACTAAACAAAGTAGTTAGCTACAGCAAGATGTCAAAAGTAAATCGAATCGATTTCTGACAGAAGGACATGGGCAGGCTTTGAACACAAAACGTAAGCCCCGATTCCAGACAACCATTCAATTATTTTTAATCAGTGATTTTAATCATGATTTAAGACAATTGCTTTTCTATTTTATTGATTTAACATTTTTAACTACAAAAATCCTCCTGAAAATTATCTCACCAGTTTTGTCTTTTACTTAGTCAGTACAACTTTTCTTCTTTATTTTTGATTGTGTTCATCGGTGTTCTTCACACATTCACCACCCCAACAGATGTCGAAAGTGTTTTCAACCTCGAGTTTTGTACGCAGCAAATAGAGAAATCAATTCAATTTAACATTTTGCGAACTGGTCAAACATGGACGATGGTGAACCTGAAGAGTCTCCATCTTCTTTCCATTCCACAAAATCCATTTACCATGGATCTCTTCTCAAATTGGCTTAGCAAGTTATGAGATATCAAAATAAAATATAAAAAAACTTTTTAAATTTAAAGACTATTTCTGTCCGCTCATTCGCACTAAAAAGTATGAAATAAACTTAAGTATTCGATATAGTGATTATAGTGTTCAGAAATTTCAGCTCATCTTGATGTATTTATATTTACGTTAATGCTAAAGCAGCCAATAAAGTTTAAATTAAAAATTTGATTTAAGAAATAGGCGGTACACCTGTTATTACAATAGCTCTTTACTATACCGCCTATTTCTTAAATCAAATTTTTTATTTAAACTTTCATTGGCTGCTTTGCATTAACGTAA
>JAXGGA010005672.1:0-76168 GCA_038373865.1 Uloborus plumipes
CTACATCGGCGTTTTTTCTGTAAAAACGAGAGTTTTCTCAAAAACCCCCGCTTTTTGTGCCTACATTAACAGTTTGAGAAGCTCTCTTTCGCCATTTTCTTTATGATTACTATTATTGTTACTGTTTCATAGCAACCACGTTTTATTATAACAATGGATTTCATATTTAATCACATCAGCGTAAATTTAAATTTTTATGGTATTTGACAAACGAGTTTTCACAACGTTAAAACTTATTGTTTTTGAAATATTAAAGAAAGAAATGTCTAATTAGAGCCGCCATATAGACAGGCCGACGAATCAAACTTCAGTTGTATCTGTTAGAAATATTATCTCGTGTGATTATATTTCCCATGTATATATTGTTGTTACTAGTGTTATTTGCCAACAATGTAATGTATAAGTATTTTGGCAGCGTTATTATAGTGTCACGTTCAGCTCGCTCGCCAAAATCAAATTCTTTTCTTTTATGTATTTTAGTTTTCCACTTAAACCTAATAAATGTTAACAGGTTATGGGGCCCCAGCTCGCTAAATGCGCTAAGATTAAGTAAAGTGGAATTAAAAAGTTAGCGGATTTACTGCATATCGTAAGATAACTTCGTCGATCGCTCGGAACTGTATTTACTTCTTAAAATGGAGCAGGGTAAAATCCCCGTTAAGCCATTAGTGGGCAAAAGTAACTGGCCCATCTGGAAGTACAGAATACGGTTTGTATTGAATCATTACACCGATGCTTTAGATGTCGTCGAAGGAAGATTGCAGCCGCCAGTAGTATTGGGAGTAGCAAATGATGCGAGTCTGAAGAAAGAGAAAGCATTCCAAAAAGCAAATAACAGTGCCATGATGGTCCTAACTAACTCAATGACAGAAGATACATTGCAAAAGGTGATGAGATTCAACACCGCTAGAGATGTTTGGCTCGAGTTGCACAGGATTTTCGAAGACTCCTCGGACAACCAATTGTATAACATCTGTTTGCAATTCTTTAAGTTCAGCTGGTCAGAGGGTGATATGGCAGATCATCTGTCCAAACTGAAAAATTTATGGAATGATCTCAACAGTGGACTCGAAAACAAAAAGGAAAGTAGACTTCCAGAAATGCTCTTAATATGCAAGATATTGGATGTCCTTCCTGTCAGTTATCGCTCCTTTAAGTCAAGTTGGTTGCTTCTAAGTGACGAAAAGAGAACACTAGATGAGCTAACAACACAGTTATGTACACATGAGAGAGAGCTTAAGAAAGATTCCAGACCGACGGAGGATAAAGACCAAGAAGCCCTAGCAGCCTGCTCAGAATCAGAATACAAGTCCTTCAACAGCAAGAAGAGTAACAGTAAGTGCAACTATTGCCATCAAAAGGGACATTGGGTAAAAACCTGCAAGAAATGGATCTCGGACGGAAGACCTCCGAAACCGAATCACCCAAGTGACAATAAAGGCAAAAATTCTGCAGTAGACATGAGACTCTTGGCTGTAGACGAGGAGGTATTATCTGCAGAAAATAGCACCGAAGACTGGTACATTGACAATGGTGCATCGAAGCACGTCACGAATAACAAGGACTGCTTCGTAAATTTTCAAAAATTTGAAGTTCCTCACAGCATTACAGTAGCCAATGGGAAAACATTAGCAGCCATTGGACAAGGAAAAATAAAAATTGCTGCAACTGTAAATGGAAAGGATCAAGTCAAGTTTTTAGAAAATGTTTGGTACGTTCCAGAAATTAGTAAAAATTTGTTCTCTGTTCTCGCAGCACAAGACAGAAATCAGAACAGTATATTTGAGTCAACATTCAAAGATTGCTACTTAAAAATAGATGGAAAAGTAGTTCTTCATGGCATACGAGATCCTGGAGGTGGTCTATTCAAGGCAGTTATTAGAAGTTTAGTGCCAGAATCTAAAGTTGATATGAACATGACCATAAGTGATGACGAAATTCTCCAACTTGATCATGAAAAGTATGGCCATCAAGATAAGCAACACATAAGATCCATCATAGCAAAAGAGTTGAATGTCAAAATCAAAGCTGATACAAAGTTATGCAAAGCTTGTATCTACGGCAAAGCCTACCGTTTGAAATTTGGCGCAAGAAAGAAACCCACAAAAGCTGGATATGAAAATGAGAAGGTTAAAGATGATACTTCTCAAGAAGATAAAGAAGGGTCACAGCAGGTAGATATGAGACCCAGAAGAAATATCACAGCCCCTAAATGGACCAAATATTATGTTATGAAAGGCTATAGTAAGATGCCTAAAGAAAACTGTCCAGAATTAAATAAAGTAACTGGAAATAATGGTGGCTCTAAGAATATTTACAGTAAGGAGCCACTGGAAACAATTGGTATGTCGAACGCCAAGGGAGCTTCGACACCATTAGATCCAGGCATGAAATATTTTCATGCAACAGAAGAAAATAAGTTGAATGCCGCAGAAGCTTTGAAGTATAGAAAAGCTATCAGAGAGCTCTTATACTTGGCAGGCGGAACAAGACATGATTTAGCTTTCGCTTCAAAATTCATGGGATGCACTTCGATATACATGGTGGTAACAGAAACCTAGAAAAAAAGTTCCCTGATAATTCCCTGATATTCCATGATTTAGCTCCAAAAATTTCCCTGATTTTATAAGCATGACTACCAAACTAATTTAAGGATAAAGCATTAACATAACATTACAATTGCAAAACATTGCAAAAGAACCCCTTTTCAAAACTGAGCTTATGAATGAAAAAGTGAGCCAGAACTAATTGTTGAATAGCCAATTTTCTAATGAAAAGTAGATAAATTCTTTCTTTTACAAAGAAAAAGGGTTATATGCTGCATTAATATTTTGTTCCTATGATATTCAGTTCTCAAGTAAGCCACTAATATTTAAATCAGATATTGTGTAACAAATAAAAACTAAAAATCAACTAACGTACAAGCATGAGGAAACATCAAACATTATGGCTTTATATAACCCAGAACATGTTTACATTAAATTTCAAAATTAAAAAATACGTAAATGCATGATGAGTAGTAATTTTAAAAAAGAAAAACAAAATAACTATTTTCTCTGCACAACTCTTAGTGCAGAAATCTCCCCTTCAATTTTTAGTCTTTCTTTCTCAGACTCCATCAACAATTTTGCTTTTTTGGATTCCAATTCCTTTATAAGATTGGTAGCCTCCCTCTTTCTTTTCAATACTTCATGCTGAACTTTTTCTTTCTTACGCTGAGCTTCTTGAGCTTCTGAGTACCTAGCTCTAGCATTCCGAGCAGCGTGTATCATTGGACGAGTAATCTCTATCTCCGACAGTCCACCTCTCATTGTTACATAGTCATAAACTCGTCTCCTAGCAATTACCGATTCTTCCTTCATATTTTCCCAAAGGCAGTCACTATTGATTGAAAACCCCCTTTCAATATTGGCATTCCCATGGGATAATATCATTACTATTTTCAGTACTTTTAGGGATTCTTTTGGACTTTCATGACTCAAAATATTAAACCAAAATGCATCAATCCTTTCTTTTTCAGGACCATAGCGATTGTAATTCTTACAAAGTTGAATTATGCTTGGTCTACTGCAAATGTTTTTCAACTGCTTTTTTGCAGACTCTGCTTCGAACGGAGTTAACCACTTCTTTTCAATAAGAATGAGAAGAAGCTTCTCTAACCTTTTAGAAAATATGTTTTCCTGCAATACAATAGAAGGGTCAAAACAAGAAGCAGCTTTCGTAAGGCTATACCTTAAGGGAGACCGCTCTTGGACTTTTAAAATAAATGCAAGCAGGAATTTTCTACATTCAGCTTTGAACTGATTAATCTCAGTTTCTGAAACTTTAACCTTTTTGATTATAGATGCAGTGGAGACTCCTACATCAATATTTTTTGTGGCAATGAAATTTCTTTGATCTTCTAGATCAACATTTAAAACATCTGCAGTGGTTTTCAGCACACTAGTTAGAATAAATCTTTCCATAAGACTCTTAACTAATGCTGTAAAGTCGCAAAATAAGAACGGTATCAATGGAATATCCGATTGGTACTCTCTAAGAAAGCCTTCCACTTCACTGGAAATTATCTGGAAAAAACAAATTTTCGCAGCTAGCAACTCGTCTTTAATACATTCTTTGATGACACAATAGCTTTTGCTATTTGGTTCATCTTTTTCTTTCGCGAGACTTGAGACAAATGTCTTTAAATATGGCAACATCTCTAAAGCTCGTGAAGCCACAGGAGAGTTCTCTAACCATCTCACGGAACAGAATTTCTTTGGAAACAAACTTGATTTAGTTATGGCGGTGTAGCGTGCTCTTCGTGCAGGAGAGTCTTTGAAAACATAATATAATGATCTAAGGAATTCACATATATTCCAACAACTGGCTTTTGCACCTCTTTTAAACGCAACATTTAGTGCATGTAATCCACAAGATCCAATAGTAAGCATTTCCGGATCATCTGGATTTTGTTCCAGAATATGTTGCTGAAGTTCTTTAAAAACCTTTAAATTTGTGTTTGGGCCATCCATGGAAAGTTGGAGAACACTTTTTAAACGAAAAGGTTCAACTACAGAAAGAAATGCTTCTAAAAGGTCTGTAGCACGGCTCCTTCCCAAAAAAACAGAGTTCAAATAGCTAGTTTTCACCAGATTTTTTTCTGGGTCCCAAAATCTCACATCTAAGTCCATTTGTTGCTTCTGGGTGATTTTATTCAAACATTCATCAAATCCGATCACTACATGATCCAAAACAGTAACATCATCAAGCAAATTCTTTTCAAACAGTGGAGAAAGTCCATGCACTATAATATAAGCCATCTTTACTCTTGATAATTGCATGCTTTTAGCAATAGAACTGTCTGGAAACAGATTGGAAAATAATTTCACATCTTTTTCAGCACTTCGGAGTGAGGAATGTGTAAGAATGGTTTGTATACACCACATAATTTCGGAACGAGTAACTTCATCCTTCAACACAAACTTGTCTAAAGTGTGCTTACTTGACGAACTTTTAGTCACTTGCTCCACAGAAGCTGCAGTAGATACCACAGTAATATCTTTTGCAGTATTCAGTGTATCTGGAACAGGATCTGGAGTAACTGTACTAGATTTAGCACATGCCAAAAAACTCCCCAGATCTGATGAAGATGATAAGCTTGATTCTCTTTGCATATGCTTCTTTCCACTTTTGTGGCTCTTTATAGCTGTATGTCCCATGTTGCTGAGACTAAAAGTTACAAAACACAGTTTACAGTAGACTTTATCTGTTTGGCCAGGCACTCTCTGTACCCACGGGAATTTCCGGCACCATTCTTCTTGAAAATGACATTTAGGCATCTTTCCCTTTATATTAGTATTCTAAAAAGAAATAATTAAAAATAAATCAGAATTGGAAAAGCAGGTGAAATGAAACAAAAAAGCAAGAGAAATGTTTACTGGAAACCATATTATTGCTAGTACAAAATTGATTTTTCATGTTCTTTAACATAAATTATAAAAGAATAAATTCACAAAATACAACATTTTGCATGGATGTGCAAACAAACATAGCACTGTTAGTATATTGTGCTTAACTTGCAAATTAATATATTAAGTTTTGCCTCTTTATTAGCTGACTTATAATTGGATCCATGAAATTAACTGGTAGACGTTGAATATAGCCTGCAATGTCCTTTCTTTTTTTCTGTATTCAGAATTTTACTATCTTAAAAATCACTGAAATCACATGCCTGTAAATTTTTTTTAAATTAAAGTTAGAAAACTATGAATAAACTAATAAAATTAATGTTGCGTAGCAATTAGCAAATGCAATTCAAAGCTTTATTTAAAAGCTTTATTTTTTTAAAAGCTTTATTTATAAAGATAAGGAAATATGCATTAATATATGTACTGTCATCCCCACTTAATCGGGTAATAGGTAAACGAATACCCTCCTTATACGAAAAACCTTTGGGAACTGAATATTTCTCCATCCACAAAATACTGAATATTTTTCTACGTTCAAGAAAATCACTTAATCAAATAGCTTCTCCGGATAATCGAATGATATTGGTCAGCTCTGCATATATTTTTTGCTATGAAAAGCTTTAAGTAAATTAAAATCAACTTAACTAAGAACAATTATTTGCATAAGAATATATAAGGAAAAAAAAAATATTTTAAACGCTTACCGTAATGCTCAGAGGAACACTTCTTTCTTACAGCAAAACAATCCACGATGAGATGACAACCACAGAAGTGACAATTGCAGAAACAGTAACAGGAAGTATGATAGTCATGACGATGAAATGGAGCTGTGACAATTAACAACTGGCTTTGGAGTGGCTAGATCTGAAAATAAAAATGTACAAGATGTAAAAAGATTGAAATCTCAAACAAAGGAAGCAAATTTTGGCGAAGCATTCAGTGTCCGCATCCTTCACAAAAATTAACTTAATATGAACTAAAATCGAAAATAAAATAAGCTAATTTAAGAAACAAAATGTGAAAATAACATCTGACTGCCCAAAACATTAAAAAATTTACAAGATGCAAAAAGATTGAAGTCTCAAACACAAGAAACAAACGCTGCTGTCGGGATCCTAAATTAAGTCCTAAATAAGTTCATTATATTTATTGAAATTAAAATTAAAACAGGTTCATTTAAGGTTGCGAATGTCAAAATATGTTTCCGATTATAAAACAAATCAATATCAGGCCCATCATTTAGGGGGAGGGGGGCAGGAAGGGGCAATTGCCCCCCCTTGACTTTTATAAATCAATGTATTTACAAATAAGTGGGCGTGGTTTCTGCTGTTTTTTAGTATAATTTACATTGAGTATACACTTTTTGCCCCCCCCCCCTGGAAAAATTCGAAAAGACGGGCCCGATCAAAATATTTACAAGATGTAAAAGGATTGAAATCTCAAACACAGGCTGCAAGCACGCTCAATACCAGCATGTTTCCCAAAAATAAGTTAGTTTTTACTAAAATCGAAAGTAAAATACGCTAATCTAAGGTAAAAAATGTGAAAATAACATCTGACTACCCAAAACATTAAAATATTTACAAGATGCAAAAAGATTGAAAACTCAAACACAAGAAACAATTTCCCGCAACGTCAAATAAGATCGCTGTTGCCGGGATCCAAAACTAAATAAGCTCATTATATTTATTAAAATTAAAAATAAAATACGCTTCATTTAAGGTAGCGAATGTCAAAAATGCTTTTGACCATAAAACATATTAAAATATTTACAAGGTGCAAAAGGATTAAAATCTCAAACACGGGAAGCCATTTTTCGCGATCCTTAATATTAAACACATTTCAGAAAATTTCATTGATGAAAAATTTTGAACACAATTCAATAATTTTCGAAAGACTAAGTACTCCGAAACTTTTAAGATTTTAAAACATTTTCAAAGTGTTCAAATTCCTTTGAAAATTAACTTTAAATCAAATTTAGAACATTCTGTACACATTTTTAAAAAAATAATAATAAAGTCTCAAAGACAATGTAGAAAAAAAAGTTGATTCTTACCTGTTCAGTTGAAATAGATTCTTAAATCCACACCACATCGTTGAACCGGAACCGAGCAGCCATCTCGAAGAAATCCGAAAAACACGTGCAAGTAAAGATCAGCTGCGTCGCGTCCATTGAGACTTGCTTTTCATTCTCACTGGCGAAAGCGAACTTCCAGTGGAAAAACTCGACCTTCGACCCTTACTGATGACGCAGTTGTTTCTTATCGCTACAACACAGTACACCAGCGAGGTTGTCATCTAGAATTGGGAAGTCCGTTTTGGCGACTTTATCGCCTGCGCAGGAGAAATGGAAAAATATCCTCGCTCTCAACCAATGAGCAATCGGCAAATAGAACGCGAACGAAACCACGCCCAGTGAACGGAGGTTTCATAGCAGAAACTGCTGATCTTTGCCAGTTGGTGATTGCGAGCGATAATAATTTTCCCTGATAGTAGCGAAAATTCCCTGATTTTCCCAGAAAATTAAACTTCCCTGAGAATTCCCTGATTTCCCGGTTGTGTTACCACCATGATATAGGTCCCTTTGGCGATCTAACTAGATCCCGCGCCAAGCTCAATAGATTCATGAGCCAGTTCAACAGTTGTTCAAGTAAGGAACACTGGACTGGTGTGCAGAAGAAGTCCTTATTGAACTAGAAATTTGGTATAGGACTAAGGGAAATTTAATCAAGGGGGGGTGTTAGAAATATTATCTCGTGTGATTATATTTCCCATGTATATATTGTTGTTACTAGTGTTATTTGCCAACAATGTAATGTATAAGTATTTTGGCAGCGTTATTATAGTGTCACGTTCAGCTCGCTCGCCAAAATCAAATTCTTTTCTTTTATATATTTTAGTTTTCCACTTAAACCTAATAAATGTTAACAGTATCACTTTAGATCCATTCATTAACTTTTACTTTCAATTTTTCATGGTTGCCGAGCTAAGGTTGCCAGAGTAAAGTTTCTGGCATTGCCAAATGCATGTGCCGCTAATCTTTGCTTATGTTAAAAATTACCAAAACGCGCTACTTGGCAGAAAAGACAACCATTCATCAACTGGCTGTAAAAACATCACACACACTGGAACCAAAGCGACCCTGATGAATCGTCTCGTCTCTATAGGGGCCTTAGGTCAAATTAAAGTTATTGTGGTGTGATTTTATGTTGCACATTGTTTAAATAAGGTTGTGATGATGATGTCTTGTCCAAATAAGGTTGTGTTTTTTAAAATAAATCACGGCTGTTTTAAATGCGTAATTGCAACCAAGGGCATAAAAATGCTTTTCCAGTTTCTCTAAATAAATACTTCGAACTTTGGAAAAAAAAAAAAAAAAAACATGATTTTACAAACCTCTTTTTTTTTTAAACCGAGCAGGGCTCGGTTGCCAGGTACTTTGTTAATTCAACCTAATTTAACAATATTAAGGCCAGTAAAATGTTTAAAACATGGTGGAAAGAACACACAGCACATGGGTACATGATTTTTTTTTAATATGGCAAAAGATAGATTTTATACATTTAATAAAGAAACAATGGGTACAAATATTCTTCATAAAGTATATTTCCAGTAGTTCAAGAGAAATTGGTTCTCTCATCATATTTAGAAAAATAGCTTTTGCACAGTATTTACTCACATAAGACCAAATATAAATAAAATTTATATTTGGTCTTCGTTATTAAAATTTAAAAAGTTACAATGGAGTAAGAAACTTTAATTTAGATTAATACTAATGTAATTAGTTACGTCAAAATTGAGTAGTAAATTTTATTTGAAAACTTTCTGACAATACTAGCAACACTTGAGATTAGCTGTTATATTTAATGACAGGGAATATTTTAATTTGTTTCACCTTTTTTCATACCCAAAAATTCATTCAACTGCATGTTTCAATATTTATGGTAAATTTGCATCTATAATTTAACATGAAAAATATACGTTCTGCGTGATTTCAATAAATGAAGCAATCAATCAACTCAATTTTGATTTTGACTTCAGATACTTGCAAACACATTTCAAGACACTGCCCATAAATTCAAGTAGTTTATTGTTTCCTTAGCTCATACATCATTAAAAAACATTGGATTTTGTCTCCAGATCATATTACTTAAATAGTATTTCATACTACATTAAAAGGCGAGAACACAGTGGGATATTTCATCCAAAATATGTTGAGCATTGTTTAACAAATTTTAAAGCCAAACCTACGTACGCTTAAGTAGTCTCATAACATTTTAATCCATCCTACTTGATACATACTCAGGGGCGGACTGGCTCCCCCATGAGGGCGCTAACCCAAACTTCCAAAGGGCGCACTTCAAAATAGCACCCCCCCGCCCCCACACACACATTTTCTGCGGCAATTATCCGCAAGGGTCTTTTTTTTTTTACAGCAAAATTAAGTTTGGTATAATTATATGTTGCAGAAGAGTGCTTTGTCGCACTACTATTCCTTTATAGATTGTATGTGCTTCAGAACTTACAGCACAAATGTGTAATCCTGTTCCTATCTTCATTGTTTGTAACACTTTTTATACACAATACGATTAATTTTAAGCAAAACACAATTTTTATTTTCTTTTTATCACTTATTTTTAGTTTTTTTCCGTTATCCGCGATACCCGTGCCACCCAATTGCGCGGATAATTGGGAGTATAACGTAGTTAAATTATAAGTTAAACCTGCATAATAAATGGGTGTGAATATTTGGGTGTGGGTGAGTATGCTTCTTATACAAATCCACAGTTTGCACCGGATCTTTACCAAATTTCATACTAAAGTCCTTAGCTGCTCAGAAATTCACATTGAAGATTTTCGGAACATCGGAACTCGAAAAAAAAAATCCAAAGAGGACAAATTTAAATTTTGAGTCATACTGCCAGGTTAGCCAGTTTCGTAGGATTATATTGGGGAAATAACAATAATAAGTTTCCGTCGGATCTTTGCAAAATTTGTCACAAAGGTTTTTAAACACTCAGAAATTTCATATGGAGGGGGAGATAGGTGTGTTTAAAAAAATCCGATAAGGTCTCAATTTAAATTTTGAAATAGCTATTTCTTCACTTTGGCGTGAAATTGTACACAATTTTTTCTTTTATTTGAGCCTGATTGGTGAACATGCGTCTTTTGGCAAAACTTTAATTTTCACGGTAGACCGAGCAATGCCTGAGAAAACAGATAGTAATATACAATGACGATGTTTATTCCCCTCATTTATCAATGAAAGTTATATTTTTACGAGCGTGTTACATTCTGAAATGTTTTACGGAACTTTTTTACTTACTCTCATGCAGACTCTCCAATAAAGCGTAAATAATAATAATAAAAGCAAAATCTAGATAAAATCATCTTTATTAAATTGATATAAGGCTAAAAAAAGATGAAATCCTTTAAAATAATATACCAATAAATAAAACTTTCTGCTCACAGTAATACATCTCGCTCTATTTTAAACGCGTTTATTTTCATTAAAAAATTAAAGTTACTTCTTTAGCTACAATTTCTTTGTCCTCTGGTGCTTAACAAAAATTGCATTATTTATTTGTGATTTCTGTCTCAAACGCTTTTAAAAATTCTAGATTCTGTATTCTTAAACAAATTAAGAATCTGACCTAACTGTTATGAGTTAAACCCTCCAAAACCATTGCTAATACGTTCCAAACTTGTCTCTCATTAGTCAGATAAGTCATGTGAATTCGAAAGTTTGAAAAAAAATTTTTTTTCATAATTTGCGAGCCCTCCTCATTGTGTTAAAACCGATCTTATAAAACAATAAAAGATCGTTATAATGCACACCATGGAACACGTATATAGATTTAAATAAAATACCATTTTAACCATTATTCACAAATAAATGGGCTTCAGAACAGAGTTTCATCCTGCACTAAATGGTTACATATTAGCTGTTATGCTTAAAATACAGAAATTGTTTTTTTCAATTTATTGTTTACCTTCGAAAAGTTGTGCGATTTATAAAGAATTATGATGTGCGTATATAAATTCAGCGGTTTAAGGGTATTATCTGCTGTATTTTTACTTACTTACTGCTGTTTTGATGATCCGCTTACTATTAAAATACTCATGAAAATAGGAAGGAGCCAGTCAATCAACTAACACAATATTCAGTAAATCATTATTTAATTTTATTTTAGGCAAAACTAAACATTTTTGTCGGTAATACACGTTTTTCAGTGCAATACAATTCAATTGCTTACTCATGCAGCTTTTTTACATCATAAAAATACCTGTCTGAAAAATCTTTTGCCAACCAATTTCTCTAACCAACATCACCACACATGAATTCGTAACCTCAGTCAAGGTAGATTGACACTTTGACTTGACACACACACACACACAAAATAGAGAGGAAAACGCACAAAAATAAGAGCGCTCACTTTGGTTTAAGACCATACTACATATCCCTTTTGAGGTGCTATGAATTCAAAGTTTATTTTTTACGCTATTCATTTAAACCTGGTTCTGAAACTTTTTTTAAGTACTTCACACGCTTCGAGTAAAAATTTAAAAAAAAAAGAAAAAAAGAAAAAAAAAAAAAAAAAACACCAAAGAATAACAGGTTCGAAGGCGCAAAGACGCATAGCCCAGAGGAAGATGTTTTTTTTTTGGTTAAAGGTCCTCGTTCCAGACTACCTATCACCTCTGGGGCGGGTGGGGGCAATGAATTAAAGTGAATTATAGCACATTATTCTTTTAATCTCCTGCAGCAAACTTTTATAGACTGTTTCATTCGCTTCGAATTAAAAGTGGGGGGGGGGGGGGGGGAGAGCACCCAAGTCAAATGGAATCGAGGGTGCTGATACATAGGCCGGAGGGCGCTCACTTTGGAGAAAGACCCCCCCCCCCTCCTCCGACTGGACTGCCTTGTTTCATACCCTTCGAAAGTAAGGTGGAAAAAAACGAAGGCGCACAGGTTCGAGGGCGCAAGGGCGTACAACCTGGAAGGCGCTGTATTTTTTTTTGGCAAAGATCCCCCCTTCCGACAACCTATCACGTCTGTGATGCAGAAAATAAAAGTTAATTATAACAGGTACATTATTGAGTTTTACCATTTTCTTCAATCTTTTACAGATTGCTGTCCTTGCTTCGAACGTAAGAGTAAAAAAAAAAGGGGGTGGACTTTGTTCACGGCGCAAGGACGAACAGGCCGGAGGGCGCTAACTTTGGATGAGATCCCCCTTAAAGACCACCTATCACTTCTGGGGTACACTAAGAGCCGCCTTCTGATAACGCTTATTGACTACTTTTTACATGTTCCAAACGGAAAAAAGTAAAAAATAAGTAATTTACTAAAGTTGAAGGCGTTCTGGCAGTGTGTGTGTGTGTGTGGGGGGGGGGGGGGGTACTGTTCAAACTATTACGGGTTGCTTTCAAACCTTTAAAATAAAAAAAAAAAAAAAACCAAAGGCTCACACGTTTTGAGGACGCAAGGGCGCACAGGCCGGAGGGCGCACCTGCCCGCGGGCAGGTGGCCTCTACGGCCAGTCCGCCTCTGTACATACTGAGTAGTAAAAATGCATCATGTTTTCAAATATCCCATGGAAGTTTTCCACTTTTCTTTGAACACAAGAGGACAAAATCCAAAATGTAGAATTCATTTCAAAGACAATTTTAAAAAACAAACAAATCAAGCATATTTTATGTTTGTTTGTTTAAAAGCATTTTTTTCGGGGGGGGGGGGGTATAAATGAATTGCACAGGCTTTCAACATTTAAATTTTCAACGACTTAATGAATAAGTTTTTTTTAAAGGAACTTCAAGACATTAAAAGTATTTAACGAAGCATCATTAACACATTTTTGTACTCTTACATTAAAAAAAATAATTACAAGTTAATACAAGTTTATAACTTTGCCAATTAACACTTCTTACAATAATAATAATAAACGTTTGTTTGAAATGTTCTCAAGAGCTTTATAAAACAGGAGATCCTCAGTTACACATCTCTTAGTTTTTTAAATACCTACACCATGAAAACATATTTGAATTTGATGACATTTCCAATAGGTAAATATATGTGTATATATATATATTAACAAGACAGTTTTGACAAACTAAACATTATACAGAAAACAAAAGGGAAAATTAAATTTACTCTGATTTAGGTCGCCAGACATTTTAAATTGGTTTATTAAAAAAAAAAAAAAAAAATTTACATGAGGACAGGTACAACTTCTTATGCAATAACTGGATAAAATATTAAGTAAAAATGCTTTCCAAAATCTATTTAAAGTCAGTACACTTAACAAAGCAATTTTTCAAGAGTAATTTTTGAAAGAATACTGCACTTTTTTCAAAGAGGAACACATTTAAAGCACATTATAATAATCACAATTTAAAAAATCAATTTTTTAACAATAAACTTAAAAGTAACAGTTCTCAACTCAGAGCTGTGCTTATAACTGGAACCAATTTTAATCAAATTTCAAACATAAAAATGTTGTTATAAATGGTGAACTTTGCCTAAGATTTGGCAAGAAACTAATAATTTGTCACTATTCAAAAATAAATAAGTCTAATTTGAGCAATTAAAAAACAACTAAAACCTAAAGATCATTTGGCCATATCAATCAAAATCATAATAATAAAAATTTCATTTTATTAAAACAGCAAACAGCTTTAGAATGAAAGCTCGTTAACAAAGAAAAGGAAAACATTCAAAGATTATTTCATAAAAGTTCAATTTATCAATATTTTTACGTCCTATCTGTTAATAATCTTCTCCTCTGCTAACAATTTCTTTACAAGTAGGGCGCAATAAAATAGTGTGTTCAAATTGGGCAGTGTAAGAACCTTTTATGTCACTAAGAGGTGGATATGGATCAACAATATTCTTGTCACACAAGTCCTTAAGCGCCAACAAATATTTAGTTTGCCCTAAACGGTCCAACCAACGTCTGCAGAAAGCAAGAGTTCCAAAGTTTTGATTGATCACATTCAATAACTGCTTGGAACGTGCTAACCTAGAATCAAATAAGGTAGAAAAAAGATTAGATATATATTTATTAAATGCTAAATCTGTCCAATAAATGCTGCATAAATTGAAATACTTTAACTTAATTATACTTCAGTGATTTGAAATGCATAAAGATTCACAGATCATTCATATCATATTGTAATTGGGAATTTCAATGTAAGCATAAAGCTGCAAAACTAGATTACAGAAGTTTTGAAAATATCGAATTCCGACAGTTCAAAGTTATGTTTAATTCAAGGTGTTTTATATCCATATTTTAAGTTTTGGGCTAACAATTTTGGTTGCTAAACAAAGGGTTTGCATGAAATCAAAATCTTTCGTTAGTGTTAAAATTTCCTTACCTACGTAAAATAAATAAAAGATATTAAGAGGTTGGTGTCAACAATCTCCACTACTTGCTCAGTTATTTTACTTTACCCAGTAATAACTTAACAATGCAAATAAAATTTAAATAATCTGAAACAAAATAAAATAAATACAATACTTTTGGAAATATAGAGTATGAAATTGCAGATAAAGAAAAGCAGCCCTTTAAAAACATCTTACCTGAGAGGGATATGACCAGCATCAAAATTCTTCATATAATGAGATACATCCATATCATCATGAACATATCCCTTCCCAGTGCTTCCAAAAGTTTCAATTGCATAAAACTCTCCTTCCTAATTAAGAAAATATAATAAATTCAACCGCACTCATACAAGATAAAGAACCGTGCAATATATACAGTAGAACTTCGGTAACTCGACACGTCGGATAACTCGACTACCTCGGTAAGTAGACATCTATTTCTTCAATGGTTGGCCCAATGTTAACTTCAATGGGTGTAAATCTGTCTAACTTGCCCCAAAATTACAGAAACCTCTATAAGTCGACACACACTTCCTATTTTATTACAATTTTTGCTACAGACACTCTTTCATACCGACCATTTCCGAGAATTTTGCGGTTTCTGGGTCAGTCAATTCCTTCTTTCACGAAAAGAGCTCTGTTAGAGATTGTACCTAGAGGAGTCAGCTATCACACTGTGTGCTTTTGGTACAGTCCCAGGGCTAAGAAGGGGCTGGAGAAATGTATTCACACAGAGCAATCGGCAAGATAACTTGCAGACACTTCTTACTCACTCACACTTGTTTGAAAAAAACGTGGTAACAGGACTTTTCTCTTTAATAGACTTGATTGACAAGGAGCTCTTTTCAAGAATTATGGATTTATTCTTTAATGATATATTCAAAATTGTCTTATTTATTTTAATATTATCTTCTCAAAAAAAAAAAAAAATCAATTTCACATAGTATGCACATAAAATGCATATCATGAGAACTTATCACTGAGTTGGTTTCCAATTTAAACTTTAACAATATTTCAAAGAAACTTTGATAAAAATAAATTAAGTGTTCACTAAAAAAAAATCCATACACATTAAAAGATTTCGTTTTCTGCATAGATTATTAGAAATACAGAAAATTGCCCTTCACAGGCAATTTTCATGAGTATAAATATCTAGAAATTTACAGTACAGTTATTGTTGTCTTGAGCCAGCTAAGCTGGCAATTTGGGGTGTGCTGCTTCAGTTTTCCAACTAAATCATAATTTGGTGTGAAGTCCTACTTCCTCAGTACACACATGCCACAGGGACCCGTTCACAGGGTGGGCAACCATTTACAACACAACAGCACATTCACACAAGGAAAAGACAAGGACAGGAGAGTGAAAGTACATCCATGCCCGAGCCGTGATTCGAAATCAGGACGACTCGATCTCGGCCAGACTTCTTTGACTACTAGACAAGATTGCCGGCATATAGTACAGTGGGATCCTGATATAACGCTATCCGTTTCGTATGTTATTCTGCTTCCAACATCCTTTTTTGCTGGCCCTTGAAAAAGGCTATACTGAACATGTTAAAATATTCCTGATTTTATTTTTCTCTTTAAAAAAGTCTGCTTTATACATTTTCTACAAACTGATCAAAATTGTTTTTTACTTACAGGACTCACACAGACTTAAGAAGAAAAAAATTTCAAGATAAATTTCCTAAATATTTAAAGCTGCTTTGGCATTCTTTTGGTTCTGTGTGACAGTCCTGTATGAAAAAGGCCTGCTCTAATCATTTGATTCGATCTCCTTTCATAACAACTGTGGCACAGAGCTACTGACATTCTTCTTGATATTCTCCCAGAATTCAATGGCACATGTACTGTCTATCACACCACTAATTCTTTCAATATCATGTTCAATACCCGCTTTCAATGAGAGTGATTAAACTATGAAGCCGAAGAAGAAACAATGAAGGGTGTCCCCACAGCTGATCAAACAATTCAAAACATTTCTTTTTTTGCAAATATCTACGAAAAAGCAAATTTGGAAAAATTTGTTTGCATAGAACATGCTAAAAATGAAATAGTATCTAAAAGCCAACCCACCTCCTATTTTACATTTACCTGTTTGGTAAATTTTTATTACTGATCCGACAGAAAACTTGGGGTTCCACTGTATTTACAAAAAGTTTTCTAAATCATCTTGTTTCATATACCACTCAGGTATCCAAACCGGAGTAGATGAAATCTACTCATTTTAGACAGTATAGGTGCGGCTTCCGTTTTTATGAACACCATTAAGGTGGAAGACCGTTTAAAGACCCGGTTATAGGTTAGGTATCCTTTCATAACATACTTTCAGACACAAAACGGACAATGACAGGAGGGAGAAAGTACGTCCATGCCCAAGCCGGGACTCAAACCTGGTCAGGCGTCTCTGACCACTAGACAAGGTGGTCGACTTTCTAGTCATAATTTTTACAAATCCAATACAAACATTTTTACATATTCTAGTTCTGTTTGACATTATCAAGCCATTGATTTAGTCGATAAATCTGCATTTAGGTTCAGATTCAAAGGCTTTATTTTTTGCCAACAACCTTATTTTGAGTGCCACTAGTTTCTCCATCAGAACACTTTATCAAATCATTATAATTTGGCAAATTAAGAGAAATAACACATAAATAAATTCAAATAAAGCAACTTTTCAACATTTTATCCAATTAAATATTACAACATAAATTTCTACAGTAAAAACAAACCATTAGAAAACTAGGTTACACAATCCATTTAAGCCAATGATTTAGATACTACACTGATATGAATTGTAAAAGCAATTTTCCAGAGATAAAATAAATTTTAATTACTAAAGCATATGTGTGAAGTTTAATGGAGTTGAAGTTACAATGTACTTTTCTTTCGTAGGAGGAAGAATGAAACTTCCATGGCTGATGAGTCTGGTTTCATCATTTCTTTTAATTTACCTCTTTCTTATTATTATTTACACTTCCCATAATTTACTTGTAATTTTAGTCACTATTTACTTGTGATTTTACTTAGCATATTGGTTTAGATCCTTTATGCATCTATGGTCTTTTCATCATTTACTTCATGTCAGGCACGTGCCGTGAAGGAATGTCCAGGGTAGGCAGATGAGATGATTTGTGGAATAATAATACATATGTTGAAAAACGCATATGATATTAACCGTATTAAAATAGTATGAATATGAATGATATTGACGTAATCCTAGTATAAACATATGTGCAAAGGTATTCATCTAGTTCTGTAGAAAATCCATTCTTTCTTTCATTGTAGTGAAAATAGCCGTGACTTTTATAAAAATTGAAAGTGGTGTCTTGTTTCATTTTATTCACTTTATTTTTCCATGAATATTAAAATAAGATATGAAAGTCGTGAATTTGTCATTATATTCCTTGTATAGCCCACAATTATTTTTATGGCCGAAAATATTCACTCTACAAAAACGATTGTGGCTGGTAAAAATAGTCAAAACTAACTGCAAAACTCGTTTCTTGAGACAAGTAGATCAGTTAATTTTTCAAGAAAAAAATCAAGCGCATTTTTTATAGATTTGTCATAAAAAACTTGTTCCCATAAATATCTACTAAATCTGCTATCAGTCTTATAATCTCAATAAAGTTTCTTTACTTTTTGTTAGGCTGCTGAATGCATCCTTATCAACTCCAAAAGCTCATTTTTTTAATTTACTTTCAAGTACTAATCACATGAATGTTTCAATACTTTGTCGCATTTCTTCGTAAGTCTTTTTTTACAAAAAGTTTAAACGGAACAACTATCCTGAGGTTTCAACTAAAACAATGAAAACAATATGACAAATGAAAAAACGAAACATTTGAAAATGACGAAAGCATTTCATTGAAAACAAAACACTACAGGAAACACAAATCGAGACGTTCTCAGTTTTCTGTGGAGAATCGAAGAAAACAGCAGAGACAGAGCGAAGCTTATGGAGTATAATCCCGCGCAGAAGCGAGGAAACTCGTCGTCTGCGCAGGGAAGGCACTTTTGAATTTGCTTTCAGCATCGCTTTGGCTGACGCAAAGAGGAAAATAGTGAGGGCATGTGAGTGTATTGATGCTATACGTTGGATAGATACAGACGTCGAAAAGCAGCGACGGATGATGCTTTACAATTGTACAAAAATGGGAAAATTCAGTCTTTTTTTTCTTTTTGACTATACTCGCTGCGTAACACTTAAATATCATTTCCAATCAATGCATTATTTGTCATTGAATGAAATTAAAAGGTTGGTCTGTTTTCTTTGTGGGTAGGCACTGCCTACCTTGCCTACCCAGACGGCACGTCCCTGCTTCATGTATATATATCTATATAATAAATGTGCATGTGTGTGTATATTTGAAATAAAAAAGAAAAATAAATGAAAATAGTAGTGGCATATTTAAAAATATGCCAAAATCGACCAGTACTGAAAAAAAAAAAAAAAGATCTGTTCTAACCCAAACATATGAAGAAAAACAGAACGCACCTCCATTTTTGTAGCTTCTCCACCTTTCACAATAGGCACAGTTTTACCAGCATGTATGCGATACTGTCCAATTAAATGACCATTCAAATTTCGAATAGATTTAACTGCAAAAATTAAGTTTGGCATTAGAACATTGAAGCAGGTTTTCAAAAAAATAATGGTTTAAAAGCAAAAGTGTTGCTACAAATTGTACCTGGGTATGTTTTGCCATTTAATTCCACTTCATATGATTCCATAACTTCTTGAATAGCTTCTCCAATGTCACATAATCTAACATCTATTCCAGCTTCCTAAGAAAGAAAAAAAAAATCTTTCTTCAATCAACACTTTCAAAACATCAAACCTATAAATCAAGACAATTAAATCAGTTTATTCATATTAGTTGATTACAGAATAGAGATAACTGTATTGCTTCTTGAAGTGTGCCTGTTGACTAAAGGCCTGTTTACATTACGACCATTCCTTCCGAATGAAGTGGTTTTTCGGCCATGACAGACGGAGGTGAAACATTTTGAGCATTCACAGTAGCTCCGTCCGAAATTCACCACAAGGGATAAAGAGCGCGCACCTGGCGAGAGCCAATGAAATCGCTGCCAAAAAAAATGGTCGGTGATCGGAACCGACCACATCAAGCATTCTAGAACGGCAACGGAAGCTGAACATTTGGCGTGCTGTCATGACAACGGATTTCGAAAACCAATTTCGCAGCGAAAAATTCGGTTCGGCGGGCGAATCGGTCGTTATGTGAATAGGCCTTAAGAGGAAACACATTGAACATTTGTAGCATGTACTAGACTTCAGGGCTTCATGTATATGTAGGACTAGTCTCTACAGTTCATACACCTTTTAAATACAGTTAACTCCTGATTATCCGTGAGTGAATAGGAGGAGAATTTCTATACTTAATTGACGGTTTGGTAATCGCAAATAAAGCAGCAAGGAAAAGAGTAGCAAAATGAAAGTGAAGATGACCTGAGAGCAAATGCTTTACATGTTGACTGAATACTGTTGCTTGTAAAACTGCAGTCAAGATTTAAGAAACTGTTTAAGCGGAAAGGAACAAAATCAGATAAATTTTTCTTTTTTAAAAATCCTATTTAAATTTTGTTGCTTTTGTCTTAAGTTTTCATACAGAAGAGAAAGGTGTACTTTAGTAAATCAATTAGCTTACTGAGACATTATCATAAGTACTTTTTCTTTACAGCATTTATATATATGCTTTTGCATATAAAATACAATAATTTGTTGATGCACGTTCTGTATAATGCTTTAAAACTTGATGAATCATATAGGCTAGCTCTGTCTAGCAAAATAGGCAAAAAATACTTGGCATTCCCTTGATCAATAATAAAGACGAGAAACAACAGCTATCAATTTGTTTATTCAATAAAAAAAAATCAAAACATAAAATTGAAGTTTATACAAAATTGAAGAATGGTCAAAATACAAAATTAAAGTTTACTTGTTTGAAAATATTTAGGTTCTTGATAGAAAATTGTTTTTTTAGAAAACAAAAAAAATAAATCAGTTTCAGTAAGAGCTGGTACATAAATATAATTGAACAGTTGCCTATTTTTATTTGTCCACTATTCAAGAAATTATATATATCTATATCTATAAAAATGAGTGTATGTATATATATATACTTGTTCTCTATACAAATCCACAGTTTGCGTCAGATTTTCATCAAACTTGACACAGAGGTTCCTTGATGCCCTAGAATTCTCATAGGCGGGGTCTTGAAATTTTAAAAAATCTAAAAAGCTCAAATTTAAATTTTTTGTCAAAAAATGACCCTTTTATAGGAATCTAGCCTATTTATATTGTAATCGAGATAGGCCTTTTAGTATTCAAATTGATGAAATTTAAGGTTTTTAAATATCAGTATTTTCCAACAATGAATACGATTAAAGTAATGAATTTTCAATTTAAGGCTCACTTATTTCCTTTTAGCATTGAAATAAGTAAAAAACAATCATAATTCATGTGGACTTTATAAAAAGAACCACGGATTTGAATTTCAAATTTGCAATGCGACAACAGTTGCGTCTGTAATGGAGATAAGCCTTCAGAACGAGAAACAGATTTATTTCAGACAGATTTATTAGATTGAGTTATAATAATTTTTACTTTGTAGGTGGGAACAGTTAATAGAGAAAAGTTAATATTTTGAATTTGGCGGGTGAATTTGATGCAATTTTTTCACTTCCATGTGCATATATTTCATGCCAGTGGACGCGGCAAAGCACAGACAACATTTCTCTTTAATTTTCACCTTTTGATAAGACTATTTTTCTGTAAACGTTTAACTTTCTGTAATATTTTAGTTTTTTTCAAAGTTTGTACCTAAGAGACTGATTGATGCAAATTATTTTATACCCATATGAATAGAACTCTTTCAAACTTTTTTTCCTTGAATGCTATGTTGTATTAATAAGCACCCGGGCAACGCCGGGTATTAAGCTAGTATCTATATATAAATGGATGTGTGTATTTATATATGTTTGTTCCCTATACAAATTCACACTTTTCGTCGGATTTTCAACAAACTTGGCACAGAGATTCTTTGATGCACTAGAATTCACACAGGCGGAGTTTTAAAATTTTTAAAAAATCCAAAAAGCTCAAAATTAACATTTTTGTCACAAAATAGAAATTTTCTTTCAATTTTGAATACAGAAAGTAATAAAGACAAGCCTTTAAGCATACCAATTGATAAAATTTAACACATTTAAATATGAGTATTTTCCAAAAAAGATTACAATTAACAATGAACTATCAATTTAAGGCTCATATATTCCATTTTAACATAAAATAAGTTTTTTCATAATGCAATACCGGGCAACGCCAGGTAATAAGCTAATACATATATACAAACATACATCCATTTTTAAATACCAGCGGGTGACCGAGCTCCGCTCGAGGAAAACAGGTATCGAAGCTAACTCGAAGATTTAAATTTTCAATTGTGATTTATCAAAACAATACATGCCATAAGAAAATTTGTGAAACCATTGATGAAAAGATAACCGGTTAAAGTGCACCATTGTAAACTATTCTAAACAAAGTTAGAGTTTGGAAAGGGAACTATTCTATACAAAGATAAAGTTTGAAAAGTCATAGGAAATAAAATGTAATTGATAATAAAAAAAAACCATACAGTTAAAGAAATGGTACAAAGTGAGCAGTGTAAAGATTGAAGTGTGTTGAAGTTCAATATTGACAAATTTATTTGAAAAACCAAACCTCGTGATTCCTCGTGGCCAAAACCCCCAGACCCCCAAGTTTACCGGAGTTAATTAATTCTGGGGCGATTTTCGACTTGGCAACCATTCCTCGTATTACCCCTAACGTGTACCAGGGGACCGAGCCCGCTCGGTTAAAAAAAAGAGGTTTGTAAACTCGTGTTTTTTTCTAAAGTGCGAAGTACTTATTTAGATAAACTTGAAAAGCATTTTTGAGCCTTTGGTTGCAATTACGCATTCAAAACAGCCGTAATTTATTTTAAAAAACACAACCCTATTTAATCCATGCTCACCGTAAAATCACACCTAATTTCATTTCATTTGGCGCCGAAGGCGCGGGAGAGGTTGATGAGAATGGATGCAGAGTCCCTGTTCTCCAGTACGCATTTGGTTCCAGTTGGTTTTGACTTTCACTTCACTTCACACTCCAGGTCCCCCCCCCCCGTACATACCACAACTCGCTTTTTAACCGGGATGGGGCCCTGAAGAGCGCTCTGTTCATTTTTAACCAGGCCCAGCACACCCCAGAGGTTTTGTTTCACTTGGAGGATTTTGTGACCACAAACATTTTTACGTCCCCCAGCAACCATTTTAATGAAGACGGTGGATCTTTGATCGGCGGCTAAATGATCGACCCGAGACCCTCCGGTTACGAGTCCGACGACTAACCGATTGGACAACCGCGGCCTCAGGCCCCTATATAGACGAGCCGACGCATCAAGATTACCACTTAGGATCCAGCGCGTGTGTGAGGATTGTCTTTTCTGGCCAGTTATCGCTTTTTGGTAACTTTTTACGTAAATTAACAAAGCTTGGCAATGTCCCGAAACTTTGCTCTGGTAACCCTAATTCCTCAACAATGAAAAATGAAAGTGAAAGTTAATAAGTTGGATCCAAAGTGGTGAAACTTAAGCTTGATGCGTCGGCCTGTCTATATAGCGGCTCTACCGCTGCCCATACCCAATTCTAACTTTATTTTGATCGATCTCTTTTAAATTTCAAAAACAATAACAATTCTAACATGTTGCCAAAAATTATTTGCCAAATACCATAAAAAGATAAATTTAAGCTGATGTGATTAAATATGAAATCCATTGTTAAAACGTGGCTGCTATGAAACAGTATAACAATAGAGTAATCATAAAGAAAATGGCGTAGTAAGAAATCTTCTCAAACTTTTAATGAATCCTATCTAACTCCGGACTGTTCGACCGTAGCGCTTCAAAACCAGCGCCAATCGATTTCTCGTGGCCAAAAACCCCAAACCCCCCCAAGTTTACCGGAGTTTATTAATTCTGGGGCGATTTTCGACTTGGCAACCATCTCTCGTATTATAGTATAGGATATACATACATACATATATATATATATATATATATATATATATATAGGTCATTCAATTAAAACTGAGAGTCGACGTAGTGGCAACCCCCTCGGAACTAAAAAATAGAGCTGCAAGCGATTTTTCAAACTGTTAACTGTAGGTTTTACAAAATTCTAAATGAAGCAGACGATTTTATTTTCCTGACGAAATGGAGATGAGTGATTCAGAGTTAAAAAATGAAAAAGGTTGCGCCATAAAATTTTGCTACCGTTTTGGCAAAACAGCTTCAGAAAGTTAAATTAATGAAAGAAGTTTACAAAGACAAATGTTTTGGTGAGTATACAAGCTTTAGATGGCATAGTAATTTTAAGAAAGGCAGATTTTTCCGCAGAACTGGCTTTTAGACTGGGGGACTAAAAAGTGTTGTGAATGATTGAAATGTTAACATTGTGTGAATAATTCTTCAAGAAAATGGGCAAATGACAAGTGAGGAATATAGGCGAATGATAAGTGAGGAGATAGCAGCATCGAAATTCGCGAATAATCGAGAGTTAATTGTATTTTTTGCAAGAGTTAATGAAAAAAGCAAATTAATTTCTCTTTACTTCATCCCATTTTATATAAATATGCAAAGTTAAACAACAGCTTTATTTGCAATACACTTCTCTACATCAATCATTAAGAGGACTGAAAACAAGATTTTTTTAATTTTTGTCTTACAGAAAATAATCCTGGATAAAATGTAGCCAATAATTTCTATATATTAAAAAAAATAGTAAAAAGCTCAAAGATATTGTGAAAGGTTATTTGTGGCTGACCTGAGTCTAGGCGGCCACATAGCACATACAGACTTAAATTAGAATATATTTAATTAAATGAAAATTAGTTCAAGCCCCGTAAATTTGTATTTCCAAGCCATTTTTCTTAATCTGAAACTAGTTTTTTTTTCAGTTAATCTTCTTAAGCTTAAATTTCATACTACACCAAATTGAGGGGCAAAAAAATCCCTTCACTCCCTATTATATGTCATTGGAAAGATGATGTTTGTTCCGTTTCCCTCCATTAATTATAACAGGAGATATAAGTGATTCTAATTGAGAAATTATTTAAGGCTCACCTGGAGTAAAATTACATTTCCATTCAACAAAACTGCTCCAAAATCTTTTCAACAAGGTAACGTGCGACTAACAAAACCAGTGACTCTTCGTTTTAATTATTGCTCTTCTTAATTCAACAAAATATACAGGATTGCTTTTATGGCATATTTTCTTCACTTTTTGGGGGGTTGGCGGGTGAAACGAGCAGGGAGCGGAGCCCCCTCCCCCCCAGGTAATGAAAAAAATAAATGAATAAACTAAAACCAAGAGTCTACTGGTCACTGATTTCTAACTAAGAATTTGAATTTTCAGGTGAGTTAAAAGAGAGACATTTAGTACATAAGAACAGTCTCAAGTAAAGATTAACTCTACGGACCAAATCAAAACTAAAAGAAGGTTGTACTGACACCCCCCCCCCTCAAAAAAAAAGGTATCAGAAATGAAATTAAAAAAATTTAAGAGGAATCCTAGGCTTCAACAGTTAAAGAAAAAAGTTTTAAATTACTGATTTTTCTTCTTTTTAATCAGTTAATTTAAAACATGATTAAAGACATTTAAATCAAATAAAATGGACACTCAACATACAATGTTATAGTATAGTATACTATATGTGTATAGAGTAAGTGGTAAAAAAATAATAATAGAAAACATTCATGATGTAATTCTTATATGAAATGAAAAGATGCAATATGTTTACCTTGATTCCAGTGTTTGTAGCTTCTCTTACAGCTTCAAGCAGTTTGTCATATTTTGGATTAAATGTAAGAGTAAAGGCACAATCAATTATACGCCCTAGGGAAAGTTTAACAGAAATTCATTCACAAATTTGCAATTAGTAAACAATACTTTGTTCTAAAGTATTAAAAAAAGTACTATTTGAAATAAAATTTTCTTTGTTTTGTTTAGTCGGGTAACAGCCCTTAACTGATTTCTAATCAAAGAATCAACATGAAGATTGAAATCTCAAACAAAGGCATACAGTTGAGTGCAAAGTAAGTTTTTGGTGTTAGCAAGCTTTCTAACATACATTGCTTTCATTGATATCACAGTGGATGAGATCAATGGGGAAAAATAAGAGAAGTAGGGAAGAGGGACTAAAAAATATAGGACAAATAAGAAATTTCTTCAGGGGAATTATGGGAAATCGAAGAAATGCAGAAATGTTGCACGGTCTGATTTTTTTTTTACATAAATAATCTTGGGTGTGGAATATATGGATTTATATGAGCTGTGGCATGTTCCATAATTCAAAATTAATAGCACAATAGAACTCTGATTGCAGTGCTTCCTTTGGTAGTGCCTCTCTTTCATTTCATGATTCAAAATTATCTAGCTAACTTATTATTTGTTTCAAAAAATATGTTTACAGGTTAACCTATTTAAAGTTCATGTTGAAATATTACAGGAATGCGAGTGGTAAAGGAGCAAAAAGGAGAAAATCCAAAATTTTTAGAACAATTCTGTAGAAAGGGCTGATATCTGTAATTGTATTAAAATAGACCCTGCAAAGCATGATATCCAAATATTTGAGAGAAGAAAAAAAAAAAAGCTAAGTAACCATGTCAAAGCTAAAATGAAATTTTACCCACACTAATTATACTACAAATATTTGGGCAGAAACTGGCAGATATTTTCTATATAGCTTAGTATTCTAGTATCCCTCAAATTTCAATGACAATAAAAGATCAGGAATTTAACCGGTGCATTAATCTAGTGCTTTGGTGGATATTTAAGAAAAGAATTCATTCAGACAAAACTCAGAAATTACGGAACCGTTTAGAACTCGGGGTCATGCTTTTTTTTTCTTTTGCTTTCAAAACTTTATTGTGTACTATGCATTTTAAAGAAAATTAGTAACTTTCAGAAATTCCATACATTTTAACCAATATATGATTTGGGGATAAATGTGCTCAGAAAAGTAATTGTATATCAAAGCAATCTATTAATTTTTTTAGCATTTATTATTAGAGGCAAATTGAAGGATCAAAACTTAAATATCTTTTCATCTAGATAGCTAATTATTGTTTCTTAATTATTATATTATTGCTTTTCATTTGTTTCTAATATCCCAATTAGCACAAATTTTTGTATTCCACCCTTTCTAGCAATGCACAGTTTTTTGATTTCTATATAAATTTGAATTTGGGAAGAGAACATTAGGGCAGTAATTTCTCATACCTTAGTCCCCTGAATAAAAGACCGAGGGAGCAAGAGTGCAACCTTAACTGCTTTACTCAATAATGCCAGATTTTCATATGTTTACAGAAAAATATTTTTTTAATTGAAAAAATTTGAATTTGTAGTATTGAGAATAAAAGAGCATAACTACTAAAAATAAGTTTGTTAGTTAAGTAAAATAAGCAATTAAACAAGTAAACAAAATTTAAATTCAAAGAAAAATGTAAATAACTTTGACAGTAAAAATACATGAGAAAAATATTACATCAGCAATTTTAAAAACTTTGTAAATATTTGTATATGTTACCATTAATATGAGTGCCAAAATCAATTTTACAAACATCATCAACTTGCAAAACAGTAGTATCACCAGCATTTGGTGTATAGTGAGCAGCACAATTATTTAATGAACATCCAGTAGGAAATGCTAATCCAGCTTGTAGTCCATTTTCAGCAATTAAAGTCCTAGCTGTCTTCTCCAATTCCTCACTACATTTAGGAAAATAATTAAAATTGAATGATTGAATAAATTACTACAAATATTTTAAAAAAAAATAATATGGTCAATCTGTTAAACAATATTCAATACATAATTTCAGAACCATGCATTTAATTTACAGTGACATATGTTTATTTTTGAGTCACAAAACTATTGAATGTCATGTTTATGCACAGTATGGCGGGGTGTTCTTTTTTTCTCTTTTCCTTTTCTTTATTTTTTTAAGTATGAGGTGATAATGAATTCCTGAAAGAAAATTACAACTAAGACTCTAATAGTTAAATTATACATAATGTTGTATACACATATGTATACAACAATAGTGTTTGGCACAATACAAGACACTTTTCTTACTTTCAAATAGTTTCCTCTATCAAAATATGATGTATGTGTACCTTGTGAAAGAATTGTGAAGACACTTTTGATCTGGTAACAACACTTATTATCTCAAAAAAAAAAAAAATAAAATAAAAAAAAATCTAAAGTTGAAAACAAGAATTACAGCATATTTCCTGTTTGTTTCTCACAAATACTTTTAGAGTCATGAAAATTATACTTGATATTGAACATACAATACATTAATCAACTGATCAATAAAGCTGGCAATATAAAAGAATTTATCGAAGTAAAATTATGTCTGAATTGCATTTTAAAGGTCTAAGGTAAACACTCATATTCATTGAACTTATTACCCACATAATAGAAAAAAAAACAAAATTAAATCAACAATTCAGCATTTGGCTTTTGGGGACTAATAAGGAAAACAGAATTTTACTTGAAAATTTTAATGAAAAAACAGAAACAAATTTAATTTTGCCATAAACAAAGCCTTCTAAGCATCAAAAGTGAGAAAAAATCGATTCTTATACAGGATGCAAAGAGAATGTATTTTTTAACATGGAGGCATCGGGAATCAAGAAACAGCAAATAATCAATTTATTAAAGTAAAAATTTTTGAATTGCATTTTAAACGTTCAACCCAATGAATATTATCAGCAATATTGACATTATCGTCGAAAATTTTGAGTAAAAAAAATCAGAGGTGGGGACATAAAACATGAGACAATGCCGGAACTTTCAGTGTTTAACAAGTACATAAACCCCCGGTTTTAAAATGACAAATCAAGCCTTTGATGAGACGGAGCACTTAAATTATGTACTTTGAGAGAGTAGCATACAATGAAAAAAAGTAGGTGGGGGTGGATGAGGACTTTTAAGTGGTATGTTATTAGAATTTAAGCTGTAACAAAAGTAACACTTGAAAGGTTTCTATACTTACCAAATATCTATCATTGTCATGCCTGGTTTTATGTAACGTTTGATGTATTGCCTTGTCTGTAAACAGTGAATAAAATTATTTCTGCTATAATGGATTGAAAAAATTAAAAATAAACATGACATCTATATAATTTCCAAAATGTTACTTCATGAATGTCCAATTCCTTCCTTTTAAGGCGCAGGACATTGGAATCAAAACAAAAAGCACAAACAAAAGTATAGTAGCTTTCCTATCACTGGTTGCATCTTGTTAATGCAAGTACCACCCCACCCCCTCTTCCTGATTGATTTTCCTTTTACTTTTGGCAGTCATTACCTCAACATTAAATTGCTCATCTTTCCAAAAAATACTTCTTAGAAAGAAGTAGTCACAAGGGATAAAATTCTTATTTTTAATTTCAAGTTTTTGAAGGGAGACTCGACTCTAGGTATTGTCACCCAGAGATTTTTTAAAAAATATCCCGTACTTATTTCTCTGCTCTGAGTCATTGCTCAAAATATATTTCTATTATCTTAAAAGGGACTGACTATCCAGGTTTTGATTCTTCGGTAAGCATTTTGGGACAAAAAAAAAAAAAAAAAAACATCTAGGTGAATTTTCTTTATTTTTTTCTGAAAAAAAAAAAGAAAGAACCCAAGTAGCATCAACTCATCGGATTTTGCTCGGCTGATCATCGAACTCCTCGTAAACTGATCCCGTAACGCACGATGACATCATTCCGATCAGTATCAGAGCACGGTTTTCAACGAGCTACTTTTCATCGGAAAGCGATATCCTTCTGATCAATTTTCCCGATGAAAAAAAGCCGAGCATCCAAAATTGATCCTAAATTCATTGGCATGGGACTGCACTGCTCGTAAATTGCTCCAAATCCCATCGTATATCGAGCAAAACTCATTGGATTTTGCTGCTTGGATTCTATTTGGCCGATGAGACATATTGGAGCAATTCCCGATGAGAACTCATCGAATCCGATCATCGGCCGATGAGAATTTCATCGGGTTTCGATGAATAGCCGATCATCGGCCGATGAGATTATGCTGCTAGGGTAAGAAAATCTTTTTTTGCTGTCCTTAAAAAACATACATATCCAAAAGAACATTTTCAGCTATCACAATTAAAACCTCTATGGCTGGAAGCCCTTTATGAGGGTGATGCTTTCACACAATATTTAAGAGAATTAGTAATTCTTTTAAATATTTTGTTTTCAGGCAAGTTTATAAGGCTTAAGAGTAAATAAAAAGGCTATTTTTTAAAGGTGCATCTTGTAAAAAGAAATCGTAAGGTATAAAATTTTGTGAAGAGATGCTTTTAAGATATGGAATATTGTGAAGGAGTTAAAAGCAGACCCAATTTGTGTGGGTATCGACCTTTGTCTTGCCACGGCAATTATTTTCAACAAACATTGCATCATCATCAACAGACTAAAAGGAGTTACAAGATGTGTATTTCATAAAAAATCAACTATGACAATTTTCTTCTCTTTCCAGGCATGAAAGTGCCAGTTGACAAAAAAAGCTGAACTTTTAGCAGGAGCTAAATTAACGCCACCGAACGCATATACCATGTAAGATGAGGTTGCAGACATTATTAAATGCCTTAAAAATGTTTCATGTACATATAAAAGTACATAACCGAAAAACAAAATCTTGCTTTCATTTCTGGAAATATTTATTTGGCACTAAGTCAAGGGTTTCAAATCAATTATTTTCATAATTACCAATTTATGTAAAGAAAAATAACTTGTTCAGAATTTTGAATATTGTAAATTCATAAAATACACTCAGTTTTCACATGAGTTTCATTTATTTAGCAGGCAGAAAATCATTTATAAAAATATCAAGCAATTTTGAAGACCTACCACTGGATAATCACAGACATAACAAATGATATTTTCAGGGGTGCAAGTGACCAAATGTGGTTTGGGAGCATCTCGGAGCAGGAATTCTTTCCTTTAATGACCTAATAGGAGCACTGCTGCTAGTAGCATGGAAAATTCTATTTTAAGCTTTTAAAATCATAATTTTACAAATTCAACTTATCAAAATACTGCCTTTCAGAACAAAGCCATAATTAAACATTATGTGCTTGATCGTTTCAATTGTTTTCCAAAAAATGAAGCAATGGATAACCTAATGCTTATTAAAATCAAGCTTGCAAAAATTAATAGGTATATAAATCGAAAAAAATAAATTATTTGTTTTCAAAATATAAGCTAAAATACGCTAATGGAAGGTATCTATTGTCGAAATAACGGTTAATTGTCAAAAATATTAAAATGTTTGCAAGATGCATTTGGATTGAAATCTTCAACATAGGAAGCTTCGTCCGCCACGTAAACGCTAGATGTTGACATGCTTCTAAAAATAAATTTCTTTTTTCTCAAAATAAAACATAAAATAAGTTAAGCTGAGGTAGCATATGTCAAAATAATTTTGGATTGTGAAAAATATCAAAATTTTTGCAAGATGCAAAAGGATTGAAATTTCAGACAAGGAGAATATTTTTCGCGACGCACGTGTTCAGAATATCGCCATAGCAACCGTCATAACGTACGGTTAACAAAAGCAGAAGTTATGCCACTTTTTCGCGATATTCGCTAGAAAAACGGCCGTTTTGGCGCAGTCAGGCGCAATTTCAATCAAAAAGTGCGTTTGGGAGCAGGATGGCGCAAGATTCTTTATTTGGCGCAGCGTGGCGCAGCACTTGCACCACTGTATTTTAGAGAATTTATCAAAATAAAAAATAATTGGTACGAAAATAACTGATAAATTAGTGATTTATAGTCGGGTTTATAGCCCCCCTCCCCCTCATTTCCTGTCACGAGTTCTCGACGGATTTGCATCGATCTCAGAAACAGTCATGAGAGCTTTCAAAAAAGCGGATTTCCACGTTAAAGCAGAAAACTTTCATGCCTGTCTTTCATAAATAGTCTCCAATTAAAACCAAATAGTAATAGTTCAGAATTAATTGAAATTTGCTGCCTGATAGTTGGAAAGAAAAAAAATGTTTTTATGTAGTTATATAAAACATTTTGTTTCAAAATTATTATTATTTTTTAACTTTTACAAATAACTTGAAATAATTTAGTGTAAGAAAATTGAGACAGATATGGTTGATGCTGAAAAATTGAGAAGGAGAAACTAGCAGTAGTTGTGGATGAACTTCTGATAGTAAATAAGTGAAAGTAAAATATGTGGGCTCTTTTATTGTTATTTATTTGGTTATTTTCTATTTTGCAAATTGATAATTCAAAAATATGAAAAAAAAAAAAAATCTATTGATTAAGCACATAAATTTATATCCTTACTTGTCTATGTGCTTCAGCTGCTTGCCTAATCTCTCGATAAACGTCTTTATATAAGTCTTGCTCCACAGCTTTTTTTTCTTCAGAAGTAACTCGATCCTTTGCAGTACGACTATCAAAAACATTTTCAACTAAAGCTTTTATATGTATAAATTTGTAAACATTTCATATTTAAATGAATAATGATGAAAACAGTTCTGATTTGACATTAATTTCCTGATTTGGCAAATTTGCTTAATGTTTTCCTTATTTTTAGGACATTTAAATTTTTTTTTAAATGTTAGATCTAAAAGTCAAAATCATTTTGGTTTAGATTCTCTAACAGTAGGAGGATATTAACAACATCAATGCAGAACATTAGTTCCTATTAAGTAGTAAATATTTCTTTTATTTCAGTTTTATTTTCTAGAGATTGACAAAAGTTTCATTATATTCCCATACGTGAAAAATAATGACGGAAATTTTTGCTTCATAGACTAAGAACTGGTTACATAAAAAATGTGATCATAAGGTACATTAAAAATTGTATAAATAGATAGCACATATAGAGGCTAACATTTATTGCCCGGTCTGCCAGGCCGGGTAAGTGACAGGGCGTGGTAGCGGGCAGTCAAAGTTTGAGAGTTTTCTTAAGATAAAGAGGAGGTGAGAAGATCATTGGCTGTATGGCATAAACATTGAAACTTGAAAATTAGGGAAATTTACCCATAAAATTTGGAAGACTGAATATTTTGGTTTGACGCATTTTTTTTCATGTAAAAATATTTTGGAATGAGGAGAGTCCATTAATTTAATGTGAGATATTTGAAATTGTCTGGTTGGGAAGAGGGTTAATTTTTAAAGGGGATGGATACTCAAGAGCTGCTTAATTCCCAAAATATCATTGGAGAAGAAAAAGAAATTATCTCCAAACTTTTAATTCGGACGTCTTAGAATTAGTGACAGAACTTTTGGAATTTTTTTTACATAAGCATGTAAAAATCTTGAGTATTCAGAGAACTACATCATCTGCTTTATTGTTTGTTGCACTGCAGTTAACATAACTACTCCCTATTACAGGTCTAAAATGGTTAGCAAGATTTCTCTTCCAGAAAATTTCGCTTTGGTTGCAAAATTTATTATCCAGAAAGAATAGAAAGTGAGAGATCATTTGGAGAAAAAATATAACTATAGTAGATGAATCTCACTTTATGTACATTTAAATGTGTAACGTAAATGAAATATTTATCAAAAGAAAAAAAAAACTGAATTAAGCATACCCATCTGTTGGTGAAGGATAATCAACTTCTTCCCCAACAGGGAAATTTCCATCAGGATAGAGGACATGAATAGGAATGGATGGGGGATCAGTTTGTTGCTTGGCAGCTGAGGCTCCTAAAAATATCAATTTCAAAAAAGTTTTAGAATTTTATTTATCAATAAATAAAAAAACCTGAAACCTTCTTTTTTTCATGCCTCACCTAATTTCTTCATTAAAAATCTCAAAAATTAGCATTGATCAACAAAATTTCATGCAGATGATTTTGACCATCTTAGCTCTTATTTGACATTTCAGATGACAATATCTTTCACTACAGTTAGGTTTAAATTCTGAAATTAACCAACTGAACACACAATGAGTTTGTCCAAAAAATAATAAAATATGATCTTCTGAATGAACTTTCTGCAAGATTTATGATTTCCAGTAATCTAGACAAAACTTTCATTTTTAATATACTAAGTGACAAGTGATGTTAAGAGAACATGTGAGCTACACAAAACTTAATAAGCTCACAAAAAATTGAATGCAAAAGCAAGAGAAAAAAAAATTTAGCTCCCAAAGCAAGTTGTTTTGCAAAGTTGCCCTGACAATTTGGAATTCCTCATAAGAGAATTCCCAGATCCTCAGGATTTGGATCTTGGATGCAGAAAGATGAATATATAGTAGACGGCGCTTAATGTGATCACATTAGGATGCAAGTGATTGATAACAATACCCAATTGCTCATTGCTAAATGCTAAAAGCAGAATGGTAATTTTTGCTGATAATTTCAATTCATGTGCTTTTGAAATAAATGAATGCAGAACCAAAAGAAAAAAAAAATAAATGACTAAGAAAACACATCAAACTAATACAACAGGTAAATAATTGACGAGAAAAAATGTACTGTTATTTGTCAGCAATTTTCAAGCAGCAATTTATTTATAAAACATTCCCAATCACATTGCTTACAATACTGTTCTTGCTTCCTTCCCCCGGATTCTCTCAAGTAAGCAATCGCATCTTCATCCTTGACAACATTTTTGGGCTCATTGCCATTTGAGTCCAGCATTCAAATTTGATCCTTCAAATATCCCCAGCAGTCGATTCAGTAGAAGTTTGAATTTTCTCGCCTAATCTCCATCCAATATTTGAAATCCTTAGCCTATATAATGGTTGGAGGACTGAACATTTATCTAGCAATTCTTGTCAACATTACCACATCACTGTTGTTACCTAGTTTTGTAAATCCTATATACTGTAAAATCTCGAAAGTAACCCCCCCCCCCTTTTCAAAACCAAACAGATACATTTCAGGAGGGGGGGGGGGTAATCGAGATTTAAGATTAAGTATATTTGGGATTTAAGATAAATTTCTATTTCGACGAATAAGAGGGGGGGGGGATATTCAATGGGGGGGAGGTAATTTCGGGATTTTACCGTAAGTAAAGCAAATTTTTAACTGTTCTCTCTGAGACACTGCACTGATAATGGTAACAAATACATGGCTTCCAATTAATGATGTGACATCAATATCAATATTTTCAAAACATCAATGTTTCAAGTTTCACAGTGGATATTTTTCAAAAATTGATGTCGATATTTCATACTTCAGCAAAAAAGGTGTGTAAAAATTTGTGATAATTATTTAAACACTTACAACATCAATCAGTAGTTGCAGTATTAGTTTCTTTTGAAAAAGTTTGCTGTGATTACGATAACAATGTTTTTCGCTCAATATTTTAAAACTACAGCTGATTTGCTTTCACCTTTTTAATAACGATTTTTGATAAACAAAAAGTCATAAAAATATGCAATTAAAAGATGCATCATTGACCAGTAGTTGCAGTATCAATCTCATTGGTAAAAGTGTTCTTTAATTTCCCGATGATTACAATACAGGTTGATGATTTTTGAACTTTGTTGCGTCTATGTTTCATATTTCAGCAGAAAAATGCTTCTCGAAATCATGCGTAAAAATAGTTACATTATTGATCAGCAGTTTCAATATCTATATCACTGGAAAAAGTTTTCAATTGATAACTCACAGTCAATGCTTTATTTATCCTAAGGTAATAGAAAAACGAGATATTGAGTAATATGACGAGTCGCAATATCTCGGGGGTTACTGCACCTTAAAAGTTGTACTTAATATATGTAGATGTTTTTTGGTCGATACATCAATACCATCAGTGTTTTGAAACATCAATCTTTTTTCATTGATGTCGCACCCCTACTTCTAATAGTTTTTTTTTTTAGCCAAGGCATTTGCACTAAGATTTTAAGAGTCCTAAATTATTTTCAAGGACTCTTGAAAGTATTTCCTTTCTGTAATATGCTTTCATGGCAAGGATAATGAGGAATCTGCATGCATTTTTTTTATTTTTTTAAATGAAAGTTCAGGTCATTTCATGACGATAGACACCAATTTCAGTTCAATCGGACAATTAGTTATTTTGTAATAAATTCTTAAAGTCGCCCGATAAGCCCCGCCCCCTATTTTCCCCATCTCCGCTGATGCCCGGCTGATGACGTCGCAATTCACTTTACTCCTTCTCACCCTGGGCGCTCGCTCGTAAGTTCCCAATAGAACTGGGGTCTCCAAACGTTTTGCCCACTGGCCACTTTTGAAAATTACAAGGCTCGAGGCCAGTCCACCCCTCCCCCTTCCCCCCTCCTAAATAGATATATAGCTCATCATACACATCGTAATTTAGAATCAGATACATTTTTTGTATTAGAAACAGTTGAAATATATGCTGATGCACCATAGTGCGGCTCGTACAGGGGGACAAGGGGAGGGGATGTCCCCTCACTTACAAAAGGAAAAGGGCCCTTCCCCCTCACTTTTGCAGAATAAAAAAGTAATGATCGATTGAAATCCTTTTTTTACTCAGTGGGTTGATTTATTTTACGGAAGTAAAAACTGCAAATTCTAAAAAACGGACTTCTTTCCAGGCCATTTCATAAGGGTAGAACTTAGAATCGGAAGGCGTATGTCAAAGGTGGCTATCCGTCTTAAATTTTAAGGCCACTTCTCACTTTTTAAATTGGTCTTTTAATCATTAGTGTTAAAATCTATGTAACAAAATTCTTTAAAAAAAGACTTCAGGGGTGCTGCCTCCTCCCACGCATACGTTTCTTTTGACCCCCACTTTTTTGGTGCACCAGCCGCCTATGAACTGCACTTTCAGATAAGCGTTGAGGCATTCCTACAATTTAAAAACGAGCTTCAAGTTTTATATTATTTTTCAGTTTCCATTCATAGAATGTAGAATTTTTCTTAGACCATCATAACTAACATTCATTAAACACTGGGGTGGAAAACTAAAATAATCAAAGTTACTTAAAAAATGATTCCAAATTGGTTTATTTCCGAAGCTACCTACTCCATAACATTAAAAATTTCCTACTGTATCATCATTAATTATTATTTATGAAAAAAATTACATTTATTACCTGTTAGAAACATTTTGTATAACCTTATTAAATCTTTTATGGACTTAGAAATTTTCCCTAATGTGTTTTTCGAACGATGCTTAATTTCTAAAGAAACAAATCACAAAAAATTATAATGAAATTTTTAAAGGCTAGATTAAGACAGAATACAGAAGCTAAACTACTTGGTGTCAATTCATGATTTAACGATTGATATTGCCTTTATCGTAATATGTGATATTAGCAACTCGCAAAATATAAATACACAATAAATTCTCACAGTAGATTAAATTATACCTACCAATAGACTGAGCTCATGTATGCATCTGAAATCTAGCCCAAAGCTGTGGGCCAGATTTTAGATACTCGCGGGCCATAGTTTGGAGACCCTTGCAAAATAAATTCGGTAGCATTCTCAAGATGGCTCCAAGTACGAACTGCCATTATTTTGTTGAATCTTGTTGCAAATCTTCAACATTTAACACACCAAATTCAGTTTTTTTTTAATGCACAAAAGGAGAAGACAAGAATAGTGCAAGAGCGATAAAAAAATAAATAAAAATAAAAGTAAACTGAAAACTGTTTGTGTTCTTCACTGTTCTATTGTGAAAAATATTTTACAGTAATTTATTTAATAGTATATCAATTATACAAGACCGGTTTTCATTTTATCCATTTATCGGTATGCATATTTACACCTTTTTTCATTAAAAAGTGTTTTCTTTAGATGAATCTTTCATTACATTGAACTAAAAATTATGAATATGGAAGGTACTCTAGATCACTCCTTTAAAATTAAAAAAAAATAATAATTAAATTAAAAAAAAAAACTCCGAACTGAACTGATTTTATTTTTCCGAAGGATAATCGTGTACAGGTTATTGTTATCATTGCTTGTTTGTTAATGTTTTATTTTCCTGTATTGATTTATTCCATTTTGTTCTGCTTCAACTTTTGCATTAAAAGCATTTATTGCAATCTGAATTCAATACTCTTTCTGTAATTTCGTGTAGTTATCCCAATATCCCCCACGCCCATATCTTTAGGTGCTCGAGAAGCTCTCGGTATTCATTTAATTAAGTAAACAATTTTACTTCGAGGTCATTTACTTGTGAATAAAGTGATGTACAATTGAATGTCCGATCTTGACATCGGAATTTCTGGCATCGGAGATGGTACATTCAGGAGGATATACATCTCTCTTTCCCCCTGAATATTCTCCTAAAGATTATAATAAGAGCCCCTTCGTTTTTAATAAACAGCGGTAAGCAACAAGGTCTCCCCTGTCGTTTTCGCCTATCCCCCTCGCTTCTACCGCAACCAGTTTCGCCGTAGCGCAACTCAAAGTGAACCTTGACGTCGAAGCAAGCTCCTCCCCTTTTTGTGTCACGTGAACTTAGTTTCGTTTTTAGCTGATTTTAAGCTGTAATTTCGCAAAATCCTGAGCAGATTTTTAAAAACCGAGTTGATATTTAGGGGTTTGAAGTAATAAACTATTGAAATTAATCAACAGTTTGCGATTACCCGACCCATGCAGATTCCTCATTCCATAATCACCAGAGTTGCGGAGTTACAGGGTAAATCCTTTTTTTCTCATTGGATTCCAGAAAAAAAATTTTGAGCGAAAAGAGGGTTTTTTTTTTTGTCATCGACTTGAGGAAAAAAAAATATCTAAAAATTTATAACAATAATTGAATTTGTCATTACTAAAAACCACGGTTGTTTAATTGAAGACTTAAGGAATAGACTTCCAATTGATAACAATTTAATTGATGATAATATTTAAACTGATAACAATAAAGGAAGTTGTCATTAGCAAAATCCATGGTTGTTTAATGCATTTACACATACCTGGGTAGGACTTGCCGATTCTGATAATGTCAAACTGATAACATAAACTATGATCACTTAAAGCGACATCCAGTGTATTAGTTTTTAAAGTACCAATACACATGTAAAATAGTATTGAAATTGGAAATGATCAAGCAGAAACTATTTAGAGACTTGAAATTGCGCAATAAATTTAAAACCTCAAAATGAAAACTAGTAAATGAAACTGCTGCATTAATATGCATAAATACTACCAATATTTAATACAGAGATAAGAAAAATACTACCTTTGCTTTTCTTTTTTTTCTTTTTCTTACTTGCTTCACAGGAATCACATTTGACATCTTCTTCACCTGATACATCAATTAGGAATCCATAATCATTTTCTAATATTACATGATTAGAACATGCAGATTTTTCAAAAAATTCTACATATTATGGTGAAAACAGAAAATATCATTTACCAAGGTGCATACTCAGTTTTTAACAACCAAAATTAAGAAGTCTTAAAGTCTAAAAAATTAGATATTTTGCAAAATTAACTTCAAGAAAAAAGCAAAAATTTTGGAAAAAGCATATCTGAATAAAGAAAAAAAAGCCTGATATTCAGAGTGATGGAAAATCAGCAAGCCTGATGGACAGCGCCATCATAGCCCTTAAAAACACCCATCACAATCAGGACAAAATAAAAATCCCTTTCCCCAAAGAAAAAAAAGAATTTTTTTCCTTAATTAATCCATGTGCAGTAATGAAAAACTTGTGAGAAATTAACCGGCAAATGTTCCTATTACATTTTAAACAAAATAAAAAAAAATTCTCTATGGAAGAAAGTACAATGTAAAAAAAAGCAAAAATAATTTAATCCAAGATCTAAGCGCTATCCGTGTAATAAGAATCCCTATCACAATGACTATCATAAAAAAAAGGGCAAATAGTTAGCTTTAATTATAATTTCATTGAAGAAAAATGAAAAAATAATTTAATATAGTTTTCATTTTATTAAGTGAAATTATTTGATTTTTTAAAAATAAATTTCATTTTCTTCTAAAGTACTCTGCACGTTTCAAAACTGCAACAAAGCTCATACAAATTTTACCTGTCTAAAATGCATCGAAACTGGAGAATTGTATCAAATAAAACTACTTAGCATCCAAACTCCTTTTCTGCTGACTGCAGTCCAGGATCTGAAGTGGGTTTAGCATACATGGAAAGGGTGACGCAATATTATTTCTGATTATTGTTACAGGCACTATAGAGATAATGAAAACGCATGTCGTCGCTCCCCTGAGTGGTCGACACCTCCGGGGGAGGGGGGAATGCAGTGGGGGCACCGTTTACAAAAAAATTCATAACTCGCGAACCGTTTGAGATACAACACTGAAAAAAGTGGCAATCGACGCAATGAAATAAGGGCTTTAGAAATGCTAAATATATTTATAGTCCTATCTTCGTTGGTTTATGAGTAAAACTCCTTCTTTTGCAAACGAACAAATATTTTGAATAAAAACGTTTTTTTTATTTTTTCACTTTTTAAATATTTGACGAATAAATAACATGCTAAAAATCATTATTTAGCTCGTTTTTAACATCATACAGAGTGTTAAGTAGGCATTTTTGTTCGCTAATAAGTACCATGTGCCGTCCACACCTGACACATCTGGAATTGATTATGGCAGTACCTGGCATGGTCAACCACGAGACTCACATATTTCTCCTGTGTGTCTATGTTTGAACCAGATTATTTTCGTGAATTATTTAAAAGTGGTATTTTTGTTAGGAATTGTGCTTTGTATGCAAAAATAATTTGTTAAACTTATATGAATAGTTGCTTTTTGATTGATTTTCATCATTTGATTGTTTTTATTAGAACATTCGTGTAGTAACAGTGCTAATAATTTCCAATTTAAAAGTAACAGTATGGTTCGTATATTTTTATCGAGTAATAATTGGATGGTGTTATGCAAAAAGGAGTTAACCCACAAAACATAAAAAAATGAGTTATCCAACTGTGATGGTAAAATATGTTGCTTTCTACATCAAGCAAAAATATTTAAGCCCTATCAGCATTTCATGGTAACATATCATTGGTATATTGATATAGAGCTCCATGCTTTTTGCCAGAGTTTGTTGACAGCCCATTATCTCAAAATCAGGTTTTTGTGGGTTAACTCCTTTTTGCATAACACCATCCAATTGATTTACTTAAAAAAATATAAATGGCTATTCCTGTAAAAGAACTATAATGGCTTACCCTGTAAGTAGTGAAAAAAAAAAGGTATTTGACCTAGAGCCTTTGTTGATTCTATCAAGATAAAAGAGACTAAGTATTTGTTAACAAACCAAAAGAAAGTAGTTTGAATAAAATTCGAGAGACAAGTGATTTAAGAAATGATAATATAGCTAGTTTAGTCGATAATAGTCAAGGAGTTACAGTAAAATGGCATCGTAATTGTTATAAATCATACACCAGTGCCAACAACTTAGCTCGAAAAGTCGAACAGCAAACTGCTGCAGAAGTATATAATTCTCGTGAATCTGAATACAATGATCTGCACACAGTGCAGTTGCTGATAGTGAACTATCAGAATCTAGAAATTCATGTTTCATTCTACAAAGGACCCTAACTAAATCACTTACACTATCATCGTTGTTGTTTCATACTACTTTTGTTGCATCAAATTTTCTGGGTGGAATAGTGGCTTCTTTTCGATTCCGACACACTTTCTGATTATTTGACAAGGTAAAAATGATTAGAGTCAGCTATTGTCTGAGGTACGGGTGTTCTTTTAATGTTATTGAAATGCTGGGCTCGATCAGTTAATATCTGGTATAATACCATTGCAGTAATATGCGATTTTTCCTAATCTTTTTTTCTTTGAAATTGTCATTATCTACAGCTCCGTGGAGAAAAAGATGAGGATCGCGAAGTATATTTGTGCGTATAGGTACATTTTTCAGATTTAATTTTCATTATATAGCACTGATGGCTTGATTATCAATTCTCTTGAGGCCTGTATAACTAATACAATGTCCGAGCTTATTAAGCATAGTAATGAACAACTTTGATCTGCTGAACATATTGTGTTAAAGATACATGCTTTGGAGTTAAATCACCATCTGTAATAAAATAGTATCACCATGTATATTGAGGAGCATTTCCTTTTTACGTCTTCATTAATTATAAGATCCTTACCAATCAACTGTTTGAAAAGCGACTCCCACAGTGTTGGTAATTTAAAGTTTTTAAATTCTTCCCCGTAATAAGGGCATCGTCATTCACCCTTCATGTTAAAATTATTATCTTTCATTTCTTCTTTCATTTTTTCGACATCGAGTGACTTTTCTAAACTATTTCTAATGCTTTCTATGAGATCATTAGCTTTAATTGAAGCTTTGTAGACAATAGACGACCCTGCTTGATTGAAGGGTTGAGAAAAATACAACTTTTCTTTATAATTCTGAGTGAGTAGTTTTTTTTACCACTCTGTTCTCTATGATGATATCTTCACACCGTTATTCACAAACACGAATAATCCTTCAATGTTGCCACTGTTGAAGATTATCCCAGGATTCGCACGAAATCGTTATTCACAATCGCTAAAGGAAGATTATTCCTGCCTACAAGCAGCGAAATATAGCCTCGAATCTGAGCCGCCAATATTGGCGGTTTAATTCCGCGATTATACTCTCTACCACACGTTTTACATGTAGGAAAAGACAAACATGGCGGATATGATGTTTTTATTTTGAAATATCCCTCTGATTCCTTACTTTTCTTGCGAAAATAACCTGTAACATGCATCTTAGGACGAAAAAGTAGCGTGATAACAACGGTAGAAAAATTCAGAAACATTTTTAAGAACTGACTAGATTCTTGGTGGCCCAAGATGGACGCTGTTGAAATTTCTCACTTACAGTGAGTTTTTAATTGATTTAAGTACCTTAAGATTAATATTGTTGAATGAAATTTTTTTTGAAGATGCAGTTTACCAAGATATATAACATACATAAGTTGTGGAAAGCTCTGATGGTTAGAAAAAAATATAAAAAATAACAAAGATCTGTCTGCTTCCGGAAAACATTAGCGGCCATGATGGGCGACTAGGAATCATGGGAATGTCCTCAACGTCACCTGATCAAAAGCCGCCAATGAGAGAAGCTTTTACATCTGTGTCTAGAAAATCTCTCGATTCATCTATCCGAGGTTGGTGAATAAGAACAGTGGCCTGATCCGCAACAGACGATAGATCAATCCTGGGATTATTCCGCAGCCAATTCGTGATTGTGAATAAGGCTGTCAGTTTCACATAGTTGATTTAGTCTTCCTGTGATGGTGCTCAATTCAAAACACTTTATGTTTAAGTCTTCATCTGTTTATAGAAATCTAAAAATGAAATATCGAGATATGAATTTTAGAATGTTATATTTGTAACGTTCTTGATTTGATACTTTGCAGGAAAATTTTGTTCTCTTGCTTGGACATTTCTTATCCTGCCTAAAATATGATAATAAACAAGTCTAATGGCATAGTATATCGGCTGCAAAAATGTCTTTTACATCTGTGCAATTACTTAGCCTAATATATACTTCATGATAAGTGTTAAGGAGTTTAGTAGCGCAATCTATCTCGCAAACTCGGTAGGTTCTTTTAACTTTATTCTTGGTTTCTTTTTGACAAAATAAGACTTTCTTTTAGTCTGGTTTTGGGACAGTTCTTCGGGTAAATAGAGATGTCGAAGAAGAGGAACAAATAATATCATTGTGTTCAGATTCATGAGAATTATCTACTTCTGTAGCAGTTTGATGTTCGACTTTTTGAGTTATGTTGTTGGCACTGGTGTATGATTTATAACAATTACGGTTCTATTTTACTGTAACTCCTTGACCATTATCAACTAAACTACCTATAGTATCATTTTTTAAAACACTTTCTCTCGAATTTTGTTCACACTAGTTTCTTTTGGTTTGTTAAGAAATACTAAGTCTCTTTTATCTTGACAGAATAAACAAAGGCTCTGGTCAAAAACCATTATCTTTTTTCTACTACTTACAGGGTAAGCCATTATAATTCTTTTACAGAAAGAGCCATTTATATTTTTTCTAAGTAAATCAATTATTACTCGATAAAAATATACGAACCATACTGTTACTTTCAAAATGGAAATTATTAGCACTGTTACTACACGAATGCTCTAGCAAAAACATTCAAATGATGCAAATCAATCAAAAGCAACTCTCCATATAAGCTTAACAAATTATTTTTGTATACAAAGCACAATTCTTAACAAAAATACCACTTTTAAATAACTCGCGAAAATAATCTCGTCCAAACTTAGTCACACAGGAGAAATATGTGAGTCTCGTGGTTGACCATGCCAGGTACTGCCATAATACAATTCCAGATGTGTCAGGTGTGGACGGCACATGGTACTTATTAGCGACCAAAAATGCCTACTTAACACTTTTACTACTTAATGCCTACTCTTTATGTTGTTAAATACAAACCAAATGATTTTTAGCATGTTATTTATTTGTCAAATATTTAAAAAATAAAAAAATAAAATAAAATAATAAAAAAACATTTTTTATTCAAAATATTTGTTCGTTTGGGAAAAATGAATTTTACTCATAAACCAACGAAGATAGGACTATGAATATATTTAGCATTTCTAAAGCCCTTGTTTTTTTGCGTCGATTGCCACTTTTTTCAGGGTTGTATCTCAAACGGTTCGCGAGTTATGAATTTTTTTGTAAACGGCGCCCCCCACTGCTTTCCCCCCTCCCCCGGGGGTGTCGACCACTCAGGGGGGCGACGACATGCGTTTTCATTATCACTATGGTGCCTGTAACAATAATCAGAAATAATATTGCGTCACCCTCTCCATGCATGCTCAACCCCCTTCAGATCCCGGTCTACAATGCCTTAAAGCAACACCCTACATTTCTAAAGGTAAGTGAAATTTTGTTCTTTTTTTAGCATAATACTATTGTATGGGCTCAAAATAACAACTTTTATGATTTGATCAAAAACAAATAATGGTTTCGAGTTTCCGTGGTTAATGGGTTAAGAAAAGATCTTAAAAACGTGGGGTTAACTTACAAAATCAAAATTAAGGGGTCTAAGGCTGAAATTAAGGAGTTTTAAGGGCCTTCAATAAGGAAAATAAAAACTAAGGACTTTTAAAAGATTTTATGTACTTAAACAAAGCCAAATTTGCTCCTTATCTTTATTTTGTTTCATACCAGTGTTGATGTTTTTTAATCACTAAGTATATTTACAGTGCATGTAATTTTAATTTTTTTATAGAAGGTTTAACGTCATTGGCCAAGTTATAGTAATGTTGTTTCTGGGTGAAATTTCAGATAAACAAAACAAGAAAAAAGCTACAACTGTTTCATTGCCATTCCAGATTAATCTAGGAAATTGTTAATGCAAATTAAAGCAATACTTGATATAATAATCAACTCTAGGAATAAATATATAGTGAAAAAAGTTACCATCAGCATCTCTATTACTGGCATCCCCATCAATGACTTGTTTCTGCAATTTAGTTGTTATAATTTCAGTATCTTCAGAATTATCTGTAACACCATCTTGAGCTGATGCTGCTGTGAAAACAATCAAATTAAGTCAAAATACATGAACAAATGAATGATACAACTATGGAATTTTTATATAGGAGCATGACATGAGATAGAACATATTCTGAGCATTGATTCCCTTACAATGCACAATCAAGCAGATGACACATTCATTACAGTACATAAAATTTCATTTTGTCAAAGCAATTGAAAAGGCATATTAAAGTGCTTCCAATGCATTAAAAAATGCTTTTATGGATCATTTTCTTCTATCGCAAAAAGGTTATTCTTTCTAACTATCTTCATATTCAATAAATCATTCTTTGAGGCAGGAATAGAAGTTTCAATCTATTAAACTCCTACTTTTCTGGGGAAATTCCTACTTTTGACAACTAGATATTTTTAAGATACTTACAAAATACAAAAATTTACCATTGCCAAATTTTAAAAAACAATGATTGATTTTTAACAAATTTTTACAAAACTCATGCGCAAAAAAAACATGTCTGCAAAACGAAACTAGTGGCATCAAAAAGCTCTAATTTTAACATTTCACTCACAAAAATTGTACTGCAGCTATACTATCGCTTCACTGCAGTTTTTTCCTTCTGTTATCAATTAGTTTAAGTCTATAAATTCACTGTGGAGATTGGATTCGTCAAAATCTCAATCCAATAACCTGCCACGGGCGTCGGCGTCAATTGTTTTAAGCTTTGTGCGGCGAAAACCAAATTTAAATTTTTAGCGAGGCATTACTTGCCAACTTCTACCTTTTTCTGTTAGCACGCGAGAACAAGCTATGACACTACAGAAAACCGGCTTCCATTCGGCCGATAAGCGGTTTCTCGCTCCAGGCCTAGTGCTCTTGCAAAAAATGCACAAGCCATCTGACGTGACCTTCGCTTGAACCTTAAAAATTATTTTTAAAAAAAACTACCTGTCTTATCACAATTTTTTTAATTGATGATGATCATGTATGTTGTTCTATCATGTAAAATTAAATTAAAAAATCGAAAACTTCCCTACTTGTTTCAAGGCCGAAAACTGAATGCTGCACTTACAGTACGAATTCACTAGGGATGGACCGGATATCCGATAACTATCCGGTATCCGGCCTATCCGGCTGATATTTTAAGTATCCGGTACTTCCGGATATCCGATCCGGCTGACCGCCCCGGATACGGATATCCGGAAGATTTTTGCAGGATATCCGGCTAAGTATCCGGTATTGATGTGGGGAATATCCGGAATTGATGTGAGGGTTATCCGGTATGATGTGAGGACCTAATTAAATATTTTCTTTTTATAAAAATCTTAGTTAAAAATTTCATTGTTTGATAAACCTTTTAGATGATGTAATTGCTTTTCATCTTTCCTTTTTACCAATTTTTGCTTCTAAAACAAAAATTGTGTTATTCCTCCGACTGTGTACTGGACATGGAAGCATTCTGCATATTTGATTTTTCACAATTGCCAGATAAAATATGATTATCTTCAGCTTTTCAAAAATATTTTAGTTAAAATATTTAGAAAGAAAAGGCTACAAACCTTCAAGGATTAATGTGCGACAAAAGTTTGAAAAAAACTTACGATCATATCGTTAGTTCATAAAAATTAATCGCAGTAGCTTTTAATATAAATTCTCAAATTATTTTATTTATTGAATTCTTTTATTTTTAGTTTTTGTGCTTCTAACAAAAATTGCGATCTATTAACACCCAATGATGTTGTAATTAGATATTTTTTTCTTTGCCACTATTATTGCTTTATTATAATTGAAAATAACATACACTAAATAACCTATCTAACATTGACGAAAGTTTTCTTTTAGATAATGAAAACATCTGTCCCCATGAATCGTCGCAACTTAAAACCATGCTTTTTTTTTTTTTTTTTGAAAGAGTTTAAATGTGTGTAAAGAAATTTTGAATTTTGCACTTTGTTTCGTTCTTTCTTTTTGTAATATATTCCTTTCAGAAAAGATATTTCTCTGCTATTAGAATCTTTTCACGTCTATCACGCCGCTCCATAACTCCTCGAGAACATGTTGAGAATGACCCTCAATAACATTCAATCGAGTTTCGATAACTCAAAGCTTTATAAACTCAAATATACCTTCATTTCAAAGTTTTCATTTGGTCTCAAATTCTTGAAAAGACGGTAGGAACTGCTTGTAACTCGAACTATCAATAACTCTAAGTTTTTAGCCGGTCCCTTGGGACTATGAGCTATTGAGACTTGACTGTATTTAAGATGTTAATTTGCATCATTAGAAAGTATTTTGTCTTTTAGAATTTAAGTAAAACTTTAAGTTAATTATTTAGATATAAGTTTATTAATTTATTTTTTAAAGTGAACATGTTTAGAATAATTTTAAATAATAATGATAATATACCGGTCATTTCAGCGAAAATGGTACAAATCAGTCCCGATACTTCAGAATTTTGAGAATTAATTTTAATGTTTACCACCAATTAATTATATTTTTTTTATTTGTTCTCCATCTAATTGTGTGTAACCAAGTATTATTTATTTAGGCATAAGCCATTTATAAAGGACACCCCCCCCCCCAAAAAAAAAAAAAAATTCTTTGGCAAAAGAAGGAAAAAATGATCTGCCCCAGCTTCAAATTGCTAGGACTTAAAATGCAATTTAAGATTAAGCTGAAATGCAACAACAAAATCATTTGCAATGCACAGCACAAAAATGCTTCTGACACCCTTTCTGCTGATTTTTATGTATGTAAACAAAAAAATCTTGGAAAAACACCTATTTATCTTTGTTCCTAGATTTTTTTTTATGTTTCAAACTGTCCACTCTATTACAAGCCTTTCAGAAATAAAATAAGCAATCGCATTCAATGTGATATTTTTTTTAATAAGTACAAGTTATGTATCTGCTTTGATTACTTTGATACTTTGAATTATATAATCAGTAACTAAGATAAGCCTAAAATTCTTTGCTGATGATAGTTAACTTGCACTGTGGGATGTCCACTCTGTTACAGTCGCATTAATAGTGCAAAAAATATTTTTTCTTGAAATTGCAAGCAGAATTTGTTTTAGGATGCTTAGTTCATTTTATACTTGTTCTGTAATTAACTTTTCTTTACGATTAGAAATATATTTTTCAAACCTCATTTGTCTCCTCTGTTACACAAAATGGTCGAACTATTCAAAACCCTTAATGAATGACTCATATATACAAGCCATTTACACTTTATTATGCACAAATAAACAGAGAATAATTTTTAAATCAATGATTAGTTGACGAAAATTACTTCATTTGATAAACTTAACTCGACAATTTCAGACAACATTTGTACCATTTTGGCTGGAATAACCCATAAATATAACAATTTGCATCTCGGAATGTATCTTTATTTTTCAAAATGAAGTTGAATTTCGAGGTGATCGTTTAAGAATTAGTTTATTAATTTGTTTTTAAAAAAGTGAATATGTTTAGCATGACCCTTAATGTATTTAAAATGATAATTTGCCACTTTTAAGAATGTGTATCTTAATTTTTTGGAACTAAAGTAAAATTTCAAATTGATTATTTAAGTAAAGTTTACTCATTTGTTTTTTAAAAAGTGAACAACTTTAGCATACCTCTTAAAAGAGTATTTAAACTGCTGATTTGAATCTTCAGAAAACATGTTCCTTTGTTTTTTGGAGTTATATAAAATTTTTAACTGATTATTTGAGTATAACTTTATTATTATTATTTAACACACTGGTCCTGTTTTAATATTTTCTTCTTTAACTTATATGTTAGAAAAATTACATGCATATTATTCTTTAAAAAAAAGAATTTCAAAGCAAAATTTTGCTTTATATTATTGCAAAATAAGAAATAAGAAAATGTGTTACTTTGTAATGAAGTTTAAATTCATAAAATTCTAATAAAATATGTATCAATTCGAAAAAAAAAAACTTATCTGAGCTTAGTTTTTTTTCCTTTTTTTTTCTTTGTTTCTTTCTTTTTTTTTAATATTGGTGAAATATTTAATAACTATCATTTACGTAGAAACCTATTCAAATGATTTTGAAACAGAAAAGCTTTAAAATTTAAACTAAGAATAATTAAAAGTTTAAACTTTGAGTATATACAGAAATATTTAATTCAATCTTTTAAAGTTTCGTCTATTTTGATAAAAATACATAATTTAGAAAGAAATCACAATATGCTAGTGTTTCATTTCATATGTAGCGCTACTCCTGTACAAATAAAATAGAGGCTTTAAAAATTAATTTAAATGTATTTAACATGTTCTTAAAGAAATTATGCGAGAAACAACTTTGATTTATTGTTTTGAAGCTGCATTACATAAAAATAAGCGAACATGCAATGTAATTGTAATGACGGATATTCGCAGGATATCCGGCCGGATATCCGGTATCCGGCGTGTGGTGAGCCTTCGGATATCCGATATCCGGCAAAATCACTATCCGGTCCATCCCTAGAATTCACCACCTTGATAAATGCAATAAAAGCATAATTTAGCCGAAGAAACTCTGATCTAGAGAACGGAGAATTCAAAAAAATTCCCCTGAAAAAATTCTCTTTACTAAAACATCGATCAAAAGTTTATTTTATTACAAATTCGGCAGAAAAGAAAAAATAAAACCCCAAATTGGGAATTTAATTGGTGTCACTGCTCGTTACAAAAAATGCTGTTTGCAGATAGAAATTGAAATGTATTATGCATTGTTATTGACTTTCTTAACTAAAGTGTCTGCTGCATATTTGAAATATAAGTATGTATCATAACAAGTAAGCATTGCATTGTGTCAGATTATACTGTTTTCTGAATGAAGTTTTTAAAAGGTATGTCAGTCTTTGGCTAAGACTTAAAACTTCGGCTAATTTGCAGTTGACATTGAAATTCTTAGTGCAGGCCCTGGAATTATTACCATAATTACATTTGATATTTTGTAGACATAGGGATCCAACTACTGAAGGCATGAAGATAGCACATATGAAAACTAAGACTGAACACATTTGTGTTATCTTCAGTCTTATTTTGTTTTAACAGTCCCATAACAAATTCTGTCAACATATCTTTTAATATTTTGCAGCTTTTTCACTCAAATGCTCTTCCTCGAAAATTTGCGCAGCAAAGGGAATAAGTTAAATCTCTGGAATTAATAATATATCAAAATATCCCTTCAGGGGAACATCTCAAGTGCTGTGAACACGAGAAAAGGAGTTTAAATATTACGCTTTAGTTGAAACACCTATAAATATTTGGTTAGTCAAATTTTTTTGAGCTTAGTTCTGCGTAATGACGATTTTAATTGAATCACTTTTGCCGTTCTGAAAAAAAAAATTACCTTAAATTACGTTCTTAATACAGCGAGATCGAGTATGGCATTTATTGCAATAGGAAAAATGGAAATTTGGTGTGTGTACTCATGAATATAGCGTCGAATCGGAAACATTTCCAAGCAAGCAATTAGTAAGGCTGCAATTTTATCTCAACCATTGATAAAGAATGACTGTTGTCTAAACAAATACTTAAGTGAACCTTTCTTTTTCTTCTTCTTTTTTTTCTTTTTCTTTGCAGGATCTTTTGCACTCAATTCATCTTCAGCGTCATCATCATTTAAATCATCTCTAATTTCTTCAGTTTCATCCTCTACTTTCGCATCGTGATCTTGCACGACGGCCGCCATTTTTGAAATTGAGCACCTATTCTGAAGAGTTGAGTTGTTTAAATGATTATAAAAGATTTACTGATCTGAAGAGAAGCCTGGAGGAAAGAGTTTCCCACCCACCCATCTTCATCAAACAAGCACGCATTTAATGAGCACAATGCTCAAACTAGAGCCGCTATATAGATAGGCCGACGCATCAAGATTTAGGGCCGAATTCAAGTGAAACACCATTGCAGTCGCTTCGAGGCGATCGCATATTGCAACCGCTACTGTAAGTCGAATTCAAGTGAATTCGTTTCACTTGAATCCAAATTTTGGCATTTGCGATTGCATTGGTGAGTTGCGATCGTCCGTGTTTCACTTGAATTCCTGCCTAAGTTTCACCACTTTGGATCCAATTCCTTAACTTTTACTTTCACATTTTCATTGTTGTGGAGTAGGGTTACCAGAAAAAAGATTTGGCACATTGCTAAGCTTTGCCAAATCCACGTGACGCTAATAATTGCTCACAGTGAAAAATTACCAAAACGCGATTACTGGCCAGAAAAGACAACCACTCAAACACACAAACACGCGCTGGATCCAAAGTGATGAAACTTAATCTTGATGCGCCGGCTCGTCTATATAGGGGCCTTAGCTCAAACCATCAGGGAAACTATTGTTGACCTGCCACTGTCAAAGCATGTGCTCAGTTGATGGTGCTCAAATTTTTGGTAAAACTTTTAATTACGTCAAACAATTTTTTAAAACAGTAACCGAAACAACAACAGAGTGTGCCTAATGCAAAATAAACGAGAGGATACCACATAACAATGTCTTTTTTTTTTTGCTTAAATACGTATATATGCTGTCTACGCCAAGGTACGAACTGAGGAGGTCCATGGCCTGGACTAAGGCAGGGATTCAAGTGAAACAGCAATGCGATCGCTTCGAATGCAATCGCTACTGGAAGTGAATTACATTATCATCAGCTTAACTTGGCACTGACGTCACTACGAGCGGAGCCAATAAGAGCTCACAAGCAGTCGGCCATCTCCTCTTATTCGCCAAGTAGGCTGTGACGTTTTATCTAGCTCGTTTTTCATAGGCAAACGTCACGATGAACGTTCTAATGTAATTCATTTCCAGTATCAAGAAACGTTCTAATGTAATTCATTTCCAGTAGCGATTGCAGTTTGCGATAGCCTGTTTCACTTGAATCCCTACCTAAGACAGGAATTCAAGTGAAACACGGACGATCGCAACTCACCATTGCAATCGCAAATTCCCAAATTTGGATAAGTTGCAATCGCTATAAATGCTAATCGCATTGACGTCACTACGGGTGGAGCCAATAAGAGCTCACAAGCAGTCAGCGATCTCCTCTTATTCGCCAAGTAGGCTGTGACGTTTTATCTAGCTCGTTTTTCATAGGCAAACGTCACGCTGACGTCACGATGTTTTTATCAAGAAACGTTCTAATGTAATTCACTTCCAGTAGCGATTGCAATTTGCGATCGCCTGTTTCACTTGAATTCCTGCCTAAGGCAGGGATTCAAGTGAAATAGCACTGCGATCGCTTCAATGCGATCGCTACTGGAAATGAATTACATTATCATCAACTTAACTTGGCACTGACGTCACTACGGGTGGAGCCAATAAGAGCTCACAAGCAGTCAGCGATCTCCTCTTATTCGCCAAGTAGGCTATGACGTTTTATCTAGCTCATTTTTCATAGGCAAACGTCACGATGTTTTTATCAAGAAACGTTCTAATGTAATTTACTTCCAGTAGCGATTGCAATTTGCGATCGCCTGTTTCCCTTGAATTCCTGCCTTAGACTGCACATTGATTTTGAAATTTTTTAGGGGAAGGGGGGAACAATTTGAGAGTGGTTTTAATATTATTTTCGGGGGTTTCTCTGGGGGGGGGGAGGGGCTTAAGGGTCGCATGACTAAACATTTTGGGGCCGGGGTCACAAGTCTGTCATTTCAGGGATGCAGGAGAAGCGTTCACCCTCTTGAATTTAATGTATGATTGCATTATGTATGGTTGCAATCAGGGGTGCCCCGATGAAAGTAACAATGTAACCTCACAAAAAATTAACTTATTCGGCAATTTTTCCAGATGATTCAGCAAGTTTGGAGACAGTATTTTTGTCTGCATTATTTTTAATGATGGCTAATATTTTTTATTCTGTGCAGGTTTGAGTGTATTCTGGTAGTTCGTCATTCAGTAAATTTAGAATTTCATTTGGAAAATTGAGAATTTCCTCCCTCCCAAAGCCCTTAAGTTCAGTGGGCTGAGAATCTGTGCGCAATGTACATGTACAGTCGAATCTCGATCACGCTTAAAAGCAAATTATTGCTAAAACACATTTCATTTTCGATCCCTTTCCTATTGTAATTTTGTCGGATAAGATGAACTATGGTTAAAATGAAGTGGTTTAAACGTCTGTTTGGGGTCCGATTCAATTAGGTTCGTCTGTACTTCGTTACTTTTTTCAAAAATATGCTATATTTTGAAGCATATACATTTTTCCCGCATCCTGACCCAATCTTCGGGAAAGAAATCCTCCTCTACTCTGCGTAACTTAAGCGCAGATAGGGAAAAATTTCGCTTTTCTTTGAAATTTCTTGGGAAGAACTCCTAAAATTTTCCTTCCAAAAGATAGACTAAGAGAGGAGCCATATACAATGGGTGGATTTTTAAAGCTCAAACCCCTTCCGAAAGTTTTAAAAACTATATTAAGTTCAGTTTCTTTTTGTTTTGTTCCTGGAAGTAACGTTTTTCGTAATTATTTTTTTCTGTTACGTTTAACAAGAAACTTAGTATAACAGAAAAACTACAAATTTTGTGCCGATGTCTCTTTAGAAGTATTTAACTTATTCAAATATTTACAAATAAATTCGTTTTTGAAGATTTAGTTGAGCTTATTAATAATGAAAAAAAAAGTGAAAAAATTGCATTTTACTGATTTATGACCTTTTTCCCTTTTGAAAAAAGTCCCCCCCCTTAACAGAGATAGTAATCTAAAGCCCTTATATTGTAGTTTCATATATATATTGTAGTTTCATAGTATATTTTATTGAAATTCTTGGATATATAGAATCTAGGAAATCAAATTTAAAAATTTGAAAATTTTCAAAAATTAGGAAATGAAATTCATCAAAAAGGCCCTTTTATTTAATCTAAAAATTGGCTCATTGAAGCCTCTTTTAATGTTCAACAAATTTATGTAGCAAGTCCCGTGTTTCTGCTCAGAATAATTTTTAAGATCTTTTGAAAATGATCTTATGCGTGCATCATGTAAAAAAAAAATCTGGTATGGACCCCACACTACTTCCTTTTACGAGTAAATTTCTTAGTAGTTGCCTTAAGTGTTAAAAAAAGTGCTTGGAGTGAGCAAGGTAACAATTCAAATATTTACTCCCCTAATCTGCCACGAAACAATGCAAAAAATATTTTACAATGGTTAATTTTCTAAATATTGCTGATTTGAAGATCATTCAGTAAATTTTTCTCAAAATATCGCCAATAGCGCCAAGTTGAACCTAAATTCAAAAAATAATTTTTCGCCAAATTTGTCGCCAACTTGGCGATATGTCGCCAAGTTGGCGTCAAACACTTGGCGACATATCGCCAAGTGGTCGAGCCAATTCATATCACTTGAGTCTGCATTGAAATTAACACTGATTTACCCCAAAAAAGTGGTAAAACACCCCCTTGGGAACATTCGAATGCAACCACAAGGAGAGGTGCACAACTAGACTATCCTCAGAGCCTACATACCAAGCTAGAAGCTTCTACGGCAGATAGTTTTTGAGTTATGCGACCCACATACATACATACATACATCCGCACACACGTACATACGGATGTCACGAGAAAACTCGTCGTAATTAACTCGGGGGTGGTTGAAAAGGATTTTTCGGCTGCTTATATGTTGGTAGGTACATATGCACGTGCTGACAGGTCGAAAAAACTACTGAACATTCATTCGGGGGTGAGCAAAATCAAAATTTAGACTCAAATTTGAGTGATTTTTTTTTCGCGATCACGATACTTCCTTTACTACGTAAAAGGAAGTAAAAATCTAATAATTTTATGAATTGAAATTTTGATATTCTCGTATTAATACCTGATAGCTTTACTTTTTCTGAACCAGTTATTAAAGTCCTTTTCTCCCTTTTATATATTAGCAAATCTTGCTTTATTTTGTCTCCAAGTTAAGCCCTCACAGTAACTTTAAGGTACCGTGACGAATCTTTCATCTTTCAATTACAGCATCCAACTCAATCGCAATGCATTGAACAAACCATCCAAGTAGTGTTTCTTTCAGGCATCTCTCCGGAAGGGCAGTGCTCCCCGGTGGAAGTCAACTGCCCCCCCCCCTCCCCCGGTGGAAAACTCAGTTTGCACTAACACATGCAAAAATTAACGTAAAAGTAATCAATAAATAAACAAGTAAATATTAAACAAATAAATATAAAAAAATAGCCAAGACATATATCGTGGGGGGGAGAGGGGGTTGCAGCAAAGATGGCCTTCAATTGCATTTTTTGTTAACAATTTCAAAAAATACCGGGGGAGAATTTAAACCCTATCCTTTTTCTTTGTAGTCATCAAAAATCGCCAACAGATGCACTTTTTCTTCTTGTTCTTTGGAGAGGGGGGGGGGGGGGCTCCAGGGAGAGTGCTGAGGTGTATCAATTTTTTTAATGTTGCTAAAGATAGTCTGCAAATGCGTTTTTAGGACAGGATTTTTTTTAATTTCTGAGGATTGTTGGTAAACTCCATTTCTTTAATTAACGTCTTCAAAGATGGCCTGAAATTGCATACTCATTACTTCAATTTTAAAAACGTTTCAGAAGAGAATATCAAATCTCATTCATCTTCCTCTAGTCCCCAAAGTTGCTCAATAAGTACATTTTTATTACTAGAATTTCAAAGTTTTTGGTGGGGAGGGGGGAGGGAGGAACAATTTTTTTTTCTTATTCTTCCCAAAAATGGCTTATAATTACATTTTTTGGGAATTCAGTTTTAAATTCAGGAAGGAGAGTTTGTGGACCCTGTCCCTTCTTTTAATGTCCAAAGATGGTTTCAGGGACTTCAATGCCGAAAATTTTACGAGGGAAAGTCCTACACCCATTCTTTTCTCTAATAACATCAAAATACACTAAAATTGTGTTTCAAGAATTCAATTTAAAAACTTTTCTGGGGTCCCGCACCACAATCGTAAAGTCATCCGAGGCGGCTAACATTTACGTTTTCAAGATTTCAATTTCGGAAAATTTCCAAAAGAGTCACTAACTGTATTTCTCTCTCCAACCTCATAAAACATAGTTTACAATTGCATGTTTAGGACTTTAATTTCCATTTCATTTTTCCTAAGAGAGTCTCAAACCCGGTCCCTTACTCTAACGTCATCAGAGATGATCAACAATTGTGGTTTTAAACCTTCAATTTCAGGAACATTCAGGAATCAGGTGACCTAATTCCATCTTAAATATCATCAAAAATCGGCTACAATTGTGCATTTAGAGCTCAAATTTCGAAGGTAGTGTTTTGAACTGCATCTCTTATATAACGTCATCAAAGACTGTCTACATTTTTGCATTTGAAGCTTCAATTGGAAAATTTTCCTTTAGAAATGCCTCTAAATTCCTATCAATGTTGTTAAAATAAACAAATTTATTTTTTAGAACTTAAATTTCGAAAAATTTCGAATGAAAAATTATTGTACTACATATCCTACGATCGTCTAAAATTAAGTTTTTGAAGCTTCAGTTTCGAAAAATAATCAAGGGCTTTATTCCTATCTCTGAAGTTACCAGAGATGGCACACAGACGCTTTCTAAAAACTTCGATTTCGTAAACTTTTCAAAATCGAGTCTCCCTTCCTTGTTCAAAATTCATGTATTGTGACGCGTTATAAATATGATGTTTGTAAGCACCTCATAACAAATACATGACCAACAATTTTAGAACAGTTTTTAAAAATTCCTTAATGAACCCCTCAGTTCTCCTTGAATATTACTCCCTGGATTCGGTTCTTTTTTTTTTTTTTTTCATTTTTCGTTTTTAAAACGCAATCCATTCGATGCGTGCTCTTCATTCCTTTTAGTAATAATTCTTTTCTAAAACTAGAGGCTGGATCCATCATTTGTTTCCCCAACGAAAATTTATACAATTATGCACAAAAAAAAAAAAAAAAGTCACCACACTCTCATACACCCTCCCCACCCTTGTCAAGCTTATTTGACCTCACAACAGGCGACAGCCTCCTTTCATTACGAATTAAATCGTAATGTGGACTCAGTCTTTCTATCTATTGCCCTTTCATGGGAACGAAATAATGAATTTCTCAGAAACTGGAAAACAAACATCGCCGCTCCCTCTGGAGTACATAGGATTTTATTTCGGGGAGGGTCAAGCCAATTATTAAGGCAAATTCACAAATTGATATTTCAAAATGTCCAAGTTTTTATTGAGAGTAGGTATAGTTTTCAATTTATTTCGGAGGGGAGAGAGGTGTTCCACATCCACTCCCTTAACTTCCTTTTGTGGGAGGTCAGTACTGAAAAGGGTCCAAATTTCGGGCACAAATGGGGGGGGGGGGGATTTATCAAAAAAAGTCCCCACAATGTAATTTTAGGCCATTTTTGATCGCTTTTGGCCACCACTATGACCCCTTTCCTTGTGGATCTCCGCCTATCCCCGTACCCTTCCATATTTTCCAAGAGCCCCCACCCCTCCCCACGGAGCAAAATGTCTAAAAGAAACACTGCATCCAAGCATAGAGAGAAGAGAAGTACAATGCATTTGAAGCGATTTAATTTAATTACACTCTTTAGTTGTCACTGGTGGCTTTTGTCGCGGAATTTTGGGATCCTACCTCGTATATTTGCTTTTATTTATGAGAACTAACGTTACAAGGCAAAACCCACTTATAGTTAAAAAATATTAGAAACCCACTTGTTTGATGACAGATGTAATTAATTAAAGACGTTTATAAGAAATAACCAAACTTGATCATCAGATCCCATATTTCGAATTTTTCGGAGGGGTAGGGGTAAAAGGTATGTATATACATTAGGGTGTCCCAAAAAAACCGAAAGTCGGAATTTTGTAACGCATACCCTCTTATTTTTTTCCTTTTACATCAAAACAATTGTAAAAAAAAGTTTCATGCAATTTGAACAACGGTAACCCGTGCCGACTTGCGTCCGAAAGTACGAACTAGCCTTTTTTCACTAGGCCAAATCGAAAAAAACTTTTTTCGGAAATTCAAAATTTCATGTTGATAAAACGCTTCCCCTAGATCCCAACATGTCCCAAAAAATCATTTATCCAAATTAAAAATATTTATGAACCCCAAACGAGGCTTAAAATTCATGATTTTCTTCAAAAAATAGCTTCATCCTACGTATTTTGTAAACAACGAAAGATAAATTTTAAGAAATTATCAAGATGAAAAATATGAAGCATAAAGTATATAATTAGAGCTAAAAAATTTTTTTTTCTCTCATTTTATATTTATTTCTCTCGGAAATTACTCAAAATTAAAGTTTTTTCAAGTTTTAAGTTAAATTTTTCCATTTTAAATACTACTACATTTTTTTTATTATTATTCATGTGAAAGTATGTTCTTTAGTGATTTTGGAACTTGATATTTTCTTTAAATGTATCTGTAATTTAAAATAAATAAATGGTTAAAATAAATAAATTGAAAAAAAAAAAATTAAAAAAAACTATGACAACGATTTATTTACAACATATATTTACTACAATATTACAGTACAATAAACATTACTAAACATACTATCGTTTTAATGTTTGTTTATTGCAGTCAGAGTATATATTTCGGTGCTCTTGGACGCAACACAACAAAAATTGTTTTTGCTCCTCATCAACTGTTAGCAAACCATGACAGTCCTGCATCATTTTTACAGCTCTTTCAGCTGTATCATTTACTGGTCTAAACACCGAGATCATCCTTTTTCCTTCAAGGAGTTAAGTGCTATTCGCCCATAGAGAAGGACTCTCGTTGAGAAAACTATCACCAATTTTGAGCCTTGTCAGCAAAGACTATCTTTTAAATGATATGAACTTATCAATTGTTTTCTCTGCAAAATAATAAAATAACAGGTAACAAATGCGCGATGTAAGGAAGTAATTAATTAAACAATTAGTTACTTCCTCCCCCCTTTTTTTCGGTTCGGCTCAGTACACAAGTACTAGTTTACACTTTGAAGCACAAGTCGGCATAATTCGTAATTTTTGAAATTACAATAAACATTTTCGACAATCATATTGATATTAAACAAACATTTATTCAAATTTTTAAAAGAAATTAGGTTCCCAGCACGAGGCATAAAATTTATATACTTCTCTAAATTTTAGATTTTTTCTATTTATTTATTGCATCATTTGTGAATTTTAAATTGCAGATACACTTAAAGAAAATATCAAGTTCCACAATCACTAAAGAACAAACTTTCAAAACAGCATTTGCAGATGAATAATAAACAAGAAGTTCTGTCAAGAACTAAATGAGCCTACTTTCCCGTACATCGGCATCGGCATTGTAACATCTGATCAATATTCTCTTGAATATCTAAAACTGAAAATTATGTCAAACATACCTTTATAGCACTTAAAGCTGATTTCTAAAAGCAAGATATACCCCTCTCATCAGATGAAATGGACGCGTAAAAATTAAATAAACGAGTAAATAAAGTTTTGTCGCACCTTTTAAAGAATGTAACTGTTACAGTTCTTCTGTAGAAAAATTCCACAATCGTTTTCAAAAGAAAAAAAATTAATAAATAAAATAAAAGAACATCAAAACACATTTTATCAAAGAAAGAAAAAAAACCTCGTTCGTTAATAAAATGTCTCGAATTTAATTTTTAATCCGTTGCCAGTTGTTAAATATAAATAAAGAAAATGCTCTCGTGAATGAAAAATTTTTGTAAACAAAAAAAAAAAAATCGTCTGCTGAAAAAAATAAAATAAATAAAAAAACAAATTAAACAAAAAAAAAAAATAAATAAATAAATAAACAAAAAATCGTCTGCCCAGTCAGTCATTTTCTTCTGAGCCTGCATTTCCGCCATGTTTGCGGAGTCGGAGTCGGAATCAGAGTCCTAACAGAAGATTTTTCAGAAAAGTACTTTACATACATTTTTTTATCAAAACCATTTTCTTACAAAGGTAGTTTGAAGGAAATCCGCCTTTAAGTTCAGAATCAACATTCAATTTAAATTTCCCAGTAGGAGCTCATGTTAAAAATTTTTCTGAACGGTTCATCATTGAACGAAACATTGTTCAAATTGAAAAGTGAAATATGGGAATGAGTCTCTCAGCTATCTTTGGAACAAAAAAAAGTTTATTCAATTTGGACGGTTCAGTTATAAATTATTAGGTGGGGAAAGGTTGCTTGAACGGTTCAATGTTGAATGAAAAGATGTTCAAATCGGAAATTTAAAAACGAGAATGAAGTATTCTTGATAAGATCTTTCAAACAAAAAAAAGTTTATTCAATTCGGACGGTTCACTTAAAAGTTATTAGGTGGGGAAAGGTTGCTTGAACGGTTCAATGTTGAACCAAAAGATTCAAATTTAAAATTTAAATACGGTAATGAAGTATCCTTGCCGAGATCTTTCGGAAAAAAAAAGTTTGTTTAAATCGGACTGTTCACTCAAAAGTTATTAGGTGAGAGAGCTTGTTTGAACGGTTCAATGTTGAACGAAAAATTGTTTAAATAGAAAATTTAAAAACGGGAATGAAGTATTTTTGATAAGATCTTTCGAACAAAAAAAAGTTTGTTCAATTCGGACGGTTCACTCAGAAGTTATTAGGTGGGGAAAGGTTGCTTGAACGGTTCAATATTGAACGAAAAATTGTTCAAATCGGAAATTTAAAAACGAGAATCAAGTATCCTTGCCGAGATGCTTCGAACAAAAAAAAGTTTGTTTAAATCGGACTGTTCACTCAAAAGTTATTAGGGGTGACAGCTTGTTTGAACAGCTCAAAGTTGAACCAAAAATTGTTCATATCGAAAAATCAAATATGGGAATGAGTTGTACTCGCCGAGATCTTCATAACAAAAAAAAGTTTGTCAAAATCGGAGTGTTCATTCAAAAGATATTAGGGAGGGACAGACAGACCGACCGACCGACAGACCGACCGACACACAAATTCCCCATCTCAATACCCTACTTTCAAATTTTTAATTTTTCGATATTTATTTATTTTTTTTTTCTTTTTGACTTTGTTTTGGACTTGGCGATATTTTTTGAACTTGGCGATATTTTTTGGACTTGGCGATATTTTTTAGATGCATTAAGCCACTTTTGATACTTTTTTCGTCTCTTTTATTTTTAACGGGAAAGTAGGCTAAAAAATGTAGTAGGGGAATGTGTGGCAAAGTGAAATAGCAGGGCAAAGTGAAATGGTGAAATATTTTCCCAGCTTGCAGTGTAACCTATCTAGCAATATTTTAATTTCCTAGACAGATAGTTAATTCCTGTCAAAAAATAAGTAGCTCCAAAAATCAACGAAAAAAATTATACAAGCCATTTTAAAAATTTTATACCTTTATTGTAATGTTCGTGGTTTTTCAAAAATATTTCTTGTTATTATAAAAGGATAAGATTTTTGTAATTATCATCCAAACTATTAATTGAGAACTACTGATATCCAGTGCAGTCCTTATTTAGTTAAAATTAGGCTTTTTTTTATTTTTAATGTTCAATGTAATTTGTCAAGTGCATGCTGGGCAAAGTGTATGGGGCAAAATGAAATAGTTCATTTCGTGTACTTATTCATTCATTTATTAAATCACACTCACGTATTTCTTCATTTATTAATTCATTTACATTCTTTTACTTCATTATTTACTCATTCATTAACTCATTTTGTGATTCGTTCTCTATTTTATTCACTCATTTATTTTTTCTCACACATTAATTAATTTATTTATTCATTTACTTGCTCATTCGTTTATTTTTCGTAAATATTTTTTTTTCGTTTATTTACGCATTCATTTGATGAAAATTACTGTTAATCGTCAAATTGAAAAAGTTTTATAACAAAAATATTTTATTTTTCACTTTTTCCTATGTTTTTTTGAACTGATTTTTTTTTTTTTTTTTTTTTTAAGTTCAAAATAACTGCCAAAGATGAAAAATAATATTTCAACGAAAATATTATTAAAAAAAAAAAAAACATTATTCCTTCTTTATATACAATAAGTTTTAGAACAAAATTCCTATTTGTTCCTTTTGAAGTAGGCAAGTAGGGGAAGACCGCCTATATTGGACCCCCTAAGAACAGGAGGCCTGTGTCGCTCAATGTGAAACAAAACAAAAATTCATAATAGGGCATCGTAAGCTAAATTTAATCAGGAACCGCCCTAAGAGCTTATATTTTCTAAAAATATGGAAATTATTTTTTAAAAAATTATCTTACAAAAAGTTGCAAAAGTCCAATTTAGGAATATATGCGCCTATATTGAACCATGCACTTCCTAAATTGGACCTTACCAGGAAATCATAGAATAATTTATATTTGAACTATACATCTTTTTCCAGGATTTGCAATAGAATTTCTTTTGCTTCGGTACTTAATCATGTTTTGCACTTTATCTCTATAGAGAATATTGCAATAACAGTTGTTTTGTGCAGTTTCTTGCTTCTTCTTGTGTGTCTTTGTTCTATGCTTCTTTCATACGGTGTTAGAATGATTGCTGAGATAGCCTTCTTTTTGTTCTTTCTATTTTTTAGAAAAATTGATATGTGAGCCTGTCCTTTATAAAATCATAGTTGAAGTTGACAATCATGCTTTGATGAGAACTATCCTCTGATTATCCTCGAACTCTGCTCCAGCCAAGTCAATGCCGCTAAACATATGTCAATTAACAGGCCAATCTGCTGTTCTTTAGAATCTACTCACAGTATTTGCCATGGCCATAAGAGTTAACAAATAGTTTTTCTATTCGATATTGGGCAATGGATCTCATTGGATGTTCTCACATCCATGTATCACACGCTCGATTAAAATATGTAGGCAGAGGCTGAAAAAAGATAACATCTTGCATGGTGTGCTTAAAGAGAAAGCATTATTATATCGCTCACTTTAGCCAAGTTTATTGCATCTATGTTCTTTATGTAAGCGCTGTGTCTATCTATTAATAGAAGAACATTCTTTTTACATTGCTTGGCATAACGGTTTCAATGAAATGTTGTATCAATTGTGTGAGTTATCGTTTGTGATCCAACCTTTTTTGAACAAGCATATTGCACACCAGGGGGTGCTTTTACGATAAGCACATACATGGAACGTATTCTTTTGAAAACAAGCATGTTGCACTCATGCAGCAAATAGCAAGTATGTTTCTAACACGTTCCCCACACATTACTGCTCCAAACTGGTGTTTACCTTTATACGTCAATATGTTGGTGCTTTTGGACAGTGAAAAGACCGGTTTTATCTACATTGAACAATTTAGTAGCATATTAATTGTTTCTTTTTAAAATCTTTTCGAACAAAACGAAGAATTTCATTTTTTTCCTCGATAAACCAATACAAATTTTATTTAAATTAATAACTATGTTTAACAACCTGAAACTGCAACTTAATGGAAAAAGAGAAAAAAACAAATATTTCAAGAATTTGCAGCATCTGGAAAATGTGCTTGATAAAAAAATGAATATCGTGAATAGGTGTTAAAATATGCTTAAAATAATCTTAACTACGCTATTAAATCAGATGAGTCACTTATTCTATGTTAAAATTAATAAAAAGTCTTGCTTAAAACCAGATTCTTAAATTGGACCACCGGTCCAATATAGGAAATTTTTTTCGGTCCAATAAAGGAAAACATGCCATTTTTTATTTTTCAGCTTATTTCTCTGTCAAAAATTATCACAACCGCGCATGTAAATACATAGATGTGATCCTTATTAAACACAGATTATCATGCTATAACAGCAGTTTACCTCAGTTTACAAGTTTTAGTACTATCTTACTAGGTACAAGTCCCCAAAATAAGATTTTACACGTTTCCAACATAAATCACGCCGTAACTCACGCTACGCAGTTCGAAGACTGGTGAAACTTCATACACGTTGATTTTATTCCTAAACTTTATGTATCTACCGTTAAAGTGTAGCATAGATCTCTGTACTAGATTTTAAGCCCGAGGTCCAATTTAAGCAGTGGTCCAATATAAGCGGTCTTCCCCTAATCAGATGGTCCTCAAAAGCAGTAGGCAAAGCCATACAAGTAGACAAATCAATTGGATCATTAATAGTGGTTCGTTAGTACACATATATTATTAAAAGTTATTAATATTTTAACTGCCACTAATAAAGTAAACTACTGCAGCTATGAGGCATGATTCTACCAGAATTTCAATTAATGAAATTATTAGATTTTTTTTCTAAAGTTTTACACGCAATAAGACCACTTTCAAAAAATCATGACACATCTTTTAAACAAAACATGGGAACTAGATGTATATCTATTTGAAAACAATTATAAGTGGTTCCAACGAGCCAAGCTTTTTGAGTGATCTCAATTAAAAAATCGTTACTTATTGAAAATTTCAAAATTTCAAATTCGATTTACTTGTATGTATGCATTTAAGAAGTGCAATGAAATATTTTGGGAAACTAACATATAAGGTCTTTAGGTTGCTATCTGTTTTATATATTTTTTTCATAGCGGGAAAAAAAATCATAACATTGGTAAGAATACCGTTTTTTCCCCACAAATAATATTTTTTTCATTATCAATAAATCCCACTAAATTTTTGAAAATGATGTCTGTGGATAATATATAGGTTCTCATTTTTTTCGAAAAAAATAATAATTCAAATGGGTGAAATACTTTTTAAAATAGTGTTTATTTCAAATAGAGTGTTCTGCTGTTTTTCTTTTTTTTTCAAAACGGCTAATTTTGTGTAGGATTTTTAAAGGCTGGACTAACTGGAGAGACTAACTGGAGAGAAAAAAAAATATCCTGCAAAATCATGGTGGGATATTTCGCACTACCCTTAGTTGTAACTACTGTTTTTTTTTTTTTTTTTTGTAAAGGTGATGGCTATGTGACAGGCCCTGAATGATCCGAAATGGAATGGCTCTCCTTCAGATTTTGAAAACCTGTTGATAACACCATCAGCATTAAACTGTATTATTTCTAACAGCGATCACCAAAGCCTGGCTATTGTGCTCCATGCAAAAAGCCTTTATAGGCAATTGCGTCCATCATAATCATGTCCTTGCTCTACCGAAAATACAATGTCAACAACGTTAATTTTTTTCCTTCTTAATACGCCATCCCTTTGTACACATTCAACAGAGTTAAATTTAACAAATTATGGGATGACGTAAGTGAAAATTTACAAAATAACCCACATGGGCAAACATTCAATTTTGATATTATACAGAAGAAAAATAATTTTCGCTTAGTAACGAAATAAATAAATAAATTAATAAAAGTAAAAACTTTCAAACATAAAGGTAATGAAAAAAAAACCCTAAAGAATAAATACAAAAGTAAATGAGTAAATAAAAAAAATATTAAAAAATAATGAAATAAAAAAATAATGAGAAAATAATAATAAAAATAATAAAATAAATAAAAAAATAATAAAAATAGAAATAAATAAAATTAAAAATAAAATAAAAATAAGAAAAAAAAGTAAATACTTGAGTCCAAGGCCGTATCCAGAGGGGGGGGGGGGCGACTGGCTCGCCCCCCCCCCGAAACCCAAAATGTTTTATAATGTAAAACAGAAAAAAAAAAAGTTTCCTTTTTTTTTAAACCGACTTCAAAAAAGGAGGAGGTTCTCAATTCAAAGCGCATACTTTTTTTTTTGTTTGTTCGCACATAGCATCTGATCTACTGAACCGATTTGGACGATTTTTGTTTTAATCGATAGGAGATGATGTAACTTAGGTACCATGTACTCATATGACGATATTTGTTCACTAGAAAAAAAGTTATGATCGAAAAACTAACATTTCATGTTATTTAAAACAATATGTGCTATCGCAAATCCTTACTTCAATGAGCGACCCGATGGTCAAGTGGTTAGCGCGTCAGGTTGAAGTTCCTGATGGAATGAGATCGAGTCCAGGTCTGCAAGGATTTTTTTGAACTGCTACATGTCTTTTTTTTTTTTTTTGAATGATTTTAATGATTGTAATGTCTTTATGCAGGTACATCCCCCCATGGGGATCTACCCCATATTTTTTTATAGTACAAAATGACAGTTTTGGTCGGATCTTCGTCAAAATTGGCATTGGGGTCCTTCGATGCTGTAGAATTTTCTTATGGATGTTTGCGCCATTTTTGGGAGCTTTGAATCGATTGGGGCAATAAATGGTTTTTGATTTGCGGCACTTATATTATTTTTTCAAAAATTATGTACACAATCAATTATAAAATGTTAATTTTTGTTCCTTTATAAAATTCTGTATTTTATACCTTGCATTTATGTCAAATTCAAGGTAAAATTAAAAGTCAAAAGTTTTGAAGATGATAAATATATGTTAAAAATTAAAGTTTCTATTTTTTTTGATTTTCATATTGGTTGTGACCAAAAACATCATTACAAACAAATATAATGTATCAAACACCATGAGTGTTGAGTCATTAGGCAAAATCTGCTGTGTAATGTGTTTTTGCACTGTGAGGGGGGGGGGGTATGAACGACCATTAAAGTGACACAAATTTAAAAAAAATTAGATTCTGATTTGTGGTGTTTGAAAAAAGCTAAAGAGTCCACTTTAGTTGAAAATTATTTTGCATGAAATGCAAAAACTTGCGCTAATTTTCCAAGTCTTACTCTAACCCTTTCCCCTTCGCACATAACATCTGATCTACTGAACCGATTTGGACGATTTTTTTTAATCGATAGGAAATGGTTAACTTAGGTACCATATATTCATATGACGATAAACTAAATCATATCATCGAAAAACTAAAATTTCATGTTATTTAAAAACAATATGTGCTATCGTAAATCCTTACTTCACTGAGCGACCCGATGGTCACGTGGTTAAAAGCGTCGGGTTGAAGTTCCTGATGGAATGAGATCGAGTCCAGGTCTGCAAGTTTTTTGAACAGCTGCATGGTTTTTTAACTATATTTTGATTATTTCAAGTGCATTTACACTAAAAAGAATGAAATAAAACATTTTTGGAAAAAAAAATAGAACCGACTTCAGTTGAAAATTGCTCTAAAAAGTAAAAAATAATTTTTTTCCTTGAACACCATCGAAACTACTTTTAAACATAAGTTTTGAAGTCGGCGCAAAAACAATGTATAGAATCATACGCAACTACAATTCAACTATAAATATAAATTTTAATGGATTCATTTCATTGATTACCACACATTCGTGTAATGGTACAAATATTCTGCTTTTGATTTTCAATGGTTTCTTTGAGAAAATGTTGGCAAAATATGGTTAAATATCATTTTACCTATCGTTTTTGCGCCGACTTCAAAACTTATGTTTAAAAGTAGTTTCGATGGTGTTCAAGGAAAAAAATTATTTTTTACTTTTTAGAGCAATTTTCAACTGAAGTCGGTTCTATTTTTTTTCCAAAAATATTTTTTTTTTTCATTTTAAATGGCAAAAAAAAAGTTTTTTTTTCCTTTTAACTATTAAACGAGTGAAAATTTGAAGAAATACAAAAAAAAAAAAAAAAAATGGCAATTCAAATTCTCATTAGCTGAAAAACAAACTTGAAAACAAGACTCTCATTAGCACTTCCAGCTCTCTTTCCCAAATCAATTCAGGCTCAAGGCAAGCTACTTGTCAGTTTGATCCGCGCCCCATTTATAAGCATTTGTAATCCTCGAGGGATTTTAATAGCTAAGCATGTCTTCAATCAACAAGACCACACAAAAACGGATACGTTCACAGACCCTCCGTTTTGTTGGACGCTTACCAATCTTAGACAAAAGTTACTCTAAAAAAATTCCATTTATAAATGCTTAAAAACCTTGAAAACTTTGTTAAACGTAGCTGTAAACCTTGAATTTTAAAGTTTCTAACACAAATGGAGGGGAGGTGGGCATCAAGTTGCGCGAAACTCAGCTCCTTGATTAAAAAAAAGTATTCTGCGTAATGCAAAAATCATATTTCCAGCATTTTTTGTAGCATATTTTCAAAAATAATTTTTTGTGACTCACATTTCTGACTATTCATTAAATACATAATTCAGTATTTTAGAAGTTACTTTGTAATTGAATCCTTTATTAATAGGGTGAGTTCTGGTAAGTGCGTCCACGGGGTAAGTGCGTCCACTGGGAATTATATGAACACTGCCCTGAAATGGCTTTTGAAACACATCGACTATGTTAGATAACTGTCTAATGATAATTTCAATAGGTAGAATTCAGGCCTGGATTCAATAGACAAACCCCAATCAGAGACAACTTAAATGTCTTCAAATAAACTCTAACGTAAAGATTGAGAAGGTTTTGTTTCAGTTTCTCTTGTAGTCATACCAAGCAATTGAAGTCAAGAAATGCAAGTTGTTTCTTTTGAGTAATAGCTACTAATAACATACATGGGGGATTTTGATCAAATACTCTAACTAAAATTTGTTTATATGACGGTACGCACTTTCCCTTTCTTCAAAGTAAGGTGGGGGCAAGTGCGTACCATTATGATGGGGCAAGTGCGTACCATTATGATGGGGCAAGTGCGTACCACTATCATGAGGCATATGCGTACTATTATGCGGAGCAAGTGCGTACCACTATCATGAGGCATATGCGTACTATTATGCGGAGCAAGTGCGTACCATTATGATGAGGCAAGTGTGTACCATTACATGGAAAATCCGACTCTCATAATTCACCTTTAATTTTTGCTTATAACTCTTTTATAAGCCGATTATAAATTCGACGTCATTTCCCACAAGTATTTATATTTACATTGAATGCGGCGTAAGATTTCAATTTTATTCATTACCTCTGAAATATATTAGCTTTTAAATATCAGTTAGTAAATTTTTCGCTGAAAATACCGATCATAAGCCTTAATTTAAACCAGAATTACAAATGAAGCAATGAAATTAAGTGAAACTCTAAATAAGGAACTAACTGATTCAAAAAACGAAGGTGGAGTAATAAATAAATAATATTTAAGAAAATTAAGAACACCTTGTGAAAAACTATTTTAATGTACAAGAAAAAAAGTACAAGTATCATATCATGATCAGTTATTTTCTTTTGTTTTTTGCTCTTTATTTTGAGTTTTTTCTTACAGCTGCTGATTCTAATAAAAAATATTTTAAAACCGTACTTATTCAAAAAAAAAAAAAAACGAATTGTTCACTCAGGTCACCTAACGATCTACCATACAAATAGAATTAAAGAAAATCACAGGGGTACGCACTTACAACAACTCTATAGGACGCACATGTCTCATCTTACATTTAAGTAGGGGTAAGTGCGAACCCTGGCTTAAACACAGACTGCTTAATGTATTAAACCAAAATAAACTATGTAGACTATAAGTGATTATTACTAAATAAAAACAACTTACATTTTCTCACTTAGTCTTATTAAAAGGACAGAGGAAGAATCACAGACACAACTCTCTCAATCTTTAAAGCACAGTTGTTCGCAAGACACGTGGGATATCACTGATTGCGTTTCATCCATGCAAGCAAGTGCCGATTTCTAGTATTAGGAATTATCCCAAGGGAACTACCTAACATATTTAATATGTGCCAGAAGTTTTTTCCTGCTCATATTCACATAATTTAAGGTGTACGCACTTACCCCGCTAGGTAGGGAAAGTGCGTACCTTAGAATAGGTGTCATAAACCAGGTCACAAAACCTATGCTTATGGTTTATTTGTCATATTATATGCTTGAAAATCTTAGTAAAGGATCTGGAAAGAAAACTAAAAAAAATTGTGAGTGCACAAGATTTTTCAACAGAGCAGCATCCTTGAGAACATGAACTTTGAAAAAAAGGGTACGCACTTACCAGAACTCACCCTATGTTAAGCACGAGAAAAAATATTACCCTACCTGTATTCTTTTTCGTTTTCTACATTATAGTGATTGAAAAAGAAATTGTATTTATAAGTATTTTTTAATATCTATTTTTAATCTTTAAAAGATATGTCTTTCAAAGTTTTAACAATTTCGTAAGACTGTCCAATCAACTATTAAAACGTCAGAGACTGGAAAGTGCAAATGAAATGCTTTAAAGAATTTTAACTGTTCTAGAGTCTTTGAAAATCATTAAGTATCTTTTTGAAACTCCTTCAAAAGTGCTTCAATCCTATTTCTTATCAAATAATTAAACTATGAATTAACTAAATGGCCAGAACGTTACTCTCTCGTTAATTATTTTTTAAATCTCTACACTATTTCTTTTAAAGAATGTTGTGTTTTATACTGTTGGTTATTTTATGTTACTAAGTGCTGTGTGTCTGTCGGTGAGTTGGAGAACTGATCAAAAACTACTATGTAACTATAGTGAAAACCGATGTAAGCAAGTGATAATGTGTTAATCTTTCCTCCTCCCTTGTCCTACCTATCTGTCGCTTAATGTTAATCGTTTGTTAAACTAAACATTTTTTTACGTTTTGATTAATCTTAATTTGCAAAAGAAAGCAGAAAATTTATGAGATTGTTGTTTGCCTTCTTTTCCAACATGTTTTTGAAGTCTCAATTGCCCCATATAAGGCCGCAAAATGCAGAATTTTAAAACTTTTTTTCAAACATTTTCCCGGAGGAGAAACCCCCGGACCCCCTAAAATTACGGATATTCTACCCCACTTAAAAAAGTTCTCATTGCATATCTCTCTATCTCCAAAAAAGGTCAGGTCAAGAAAATAATAAGAATAAAGTAATGAAAAACACACACACACACACACACACACACACACATAAAACATCGTGGGGGGGGGGGGGAAGTCAGCTAGAAAGTAGACTCATAGCACACACAAAAATGTACGTGTGTTTGGGAAATGTGCGAAATCGGACCCCTCCAGAAATTTTTTTCTGGATACGGCCTTGCTTGAGTCCAATTTTCTAAAGAACGAAGATGGAATGAGGATGTATGAATACAGTGTTGTATGAAGACGGGTAGAGTATTTCCAATTGATTTGCATCTGCAGAGATTAGTATTTCTCAGATGGAATCTTTTCAAGTATGAACGGAAAGGACCATGGCCAGTAAAGAAAAATACTTGATGTCTATCTAAATTCAAAGCAGTAAAATTAGTAATGTTGCATTTAATGATTCCAAAAAAAAAAAAGAAAGAAAGGCTTTGTCAAACCTTTCCCAGTACGAAAAAAAAATGTTAAAATTATTTGAATTTAAGAGGGCCATAACTTTATGTTTAACCCTTTTTCTTTTTTTATAAGTGTCATATGTATTTAAGATGTATTACTTCTGACATGCGTATATGAGTACAAGCACCTTTTGTTCTTTTGAATTATCAGTGTAATTTGGATTATGGAAAAGGCGTAAAAGGAAGTCATACAGTTCCATTAGATTTTCAGGTTGTCACAACATATTCTTTCCCTCATTAATCACATTTTTTCTCTCACGTTTGTTCATATTAATGAGTTTAAAATAGATCCATCCTCTCCTCATCTTCATTTAAAAACTCTGTTGTAACAGAAATCAAAAATGAATATAACTTATGATGGAATTGTTCATACAGATTGGCCAGTAAAAATGTTTTGCAAAACCATCCATGAAACAAAAGTCTGGTTATTGTCCTGACTAAAGTTGACTTTAATTCAAAAACAAAGCTTGGGAGAGAACCCCTACTCCTTTTCCCCGTCCTTACCAAGAGACCTAATTGTATTTTAAAGACTTCAATATCGAAAAATATCGACACCAGAACGGTCTTAAAACTGTTTCATCAACTTAAGGGGAGTCCTGCATTAGAAAGCTCAAATAATTGATTTTTTGGGGGATTATTTTTTTTGTATGAAAAAAAAAAAGCAAGTCTCGAACTTTTTAATTTATTTTATTTCATGTCTAAACATGGGGGGAAAATTTTTTAGTGAAAAATATTCGCATGCAACCGATTTTTATGCACTTTCGTGCAACCGTACGTAGTAAATGAGGGATGCGTTGCGTATTGCGTAGTTGCAAGTAAATAACAAGGTTCGGAATTGGACTGCTTGGGGAACGATTTGAATGCAGTGTATTTTTCAAAAGATGTTGGTTTTCAAATAAAAATGTTGAAAACAGCGCATTTTTATTTCAAACCGTTTTGTTCTTATTTACGTTCAAAATGGGTCATTCATTTAATGGAACCCTTTTAGGCACTTCGTTGTTTCTTTGACACGAATTTTTGTTGGAAAAAAATTGCCCGCTTAAAAAAAAAAGTCTTATAAAGAATACAAAACTTTTGGAGTATAAGTTTTCTTACTAAATAGTCTTTCTTCAACAATTCGTTTGGGAAAAATTATTGAGTTAAAGCTGTCAAGAAAACTGCTTTACCTCTTCCCCCTTTTCCAGTTTCACGCTGTCCGCAAAGCGGGCGTTGAAAACATTTTCAGTTTCAAAGGGGCAGTAGCTGTAAAAATGTTGAGACCCACTGATTTAGAAAAAGGTAAGGTAACTATGTCTGTTTCAATTTGCTTCACATTTTCCTACTTTAGTAAAATCCTAAGTGTGAGAAAAAAAAGCTCTTAAACTTTTTTCGGCAAAAAATTTGTTAAACTTTAACAACTGTTCAAAACGAGACCAAAACCAGTTATGATTTAATTTTAACTATTTTAAATAATGTTTGATTTGTGCTGCCTTACCGCCAGTCCACGAAGGATATTAATTTTTTTTTCAAGATCTTTTGCCACCCCTTCCCTCCCTCCCCTTTGTCACAAAGTGTCACTTTTCACCATACATCCTCCTTCACTCCTTGTCACGTCTTATGCTATTTTTTGAAAGGCATATTCTTGTCAAAAGTGCGTGATGTCACCAGTTTTGTTACCCTCTCTCCCCCAAAATTGTTACAAATTGTCACAATTCCATGAAATCCCACTCCCCGCAAAACGTGACATCATTTGTGGACAACCCCTTCGTTATGATTTCATAAATTATTAAAACGTTTATTACGCTTAAAAAAAATGCCAGTACTAACAGGTGACTCTTTTATAATTCGGCCTTTGTGATTCTACTACTTCTTACACCAGCACTATATACACGTATATATACGAGAGAAATTATATAAAGAAAGCACAGAAAAGCTGAATAAAAATTCTCGATTGAAACATTTTGCTTTGAATCACATACCATCACGTATGCAACTAATCTTTGTAGTCTTTAAGAATCCCCTTCCCTAATAGTTGTTGTAATAAGAGCACGAACCAGAGTTCGTTCCTGTGGGGAAAAACACGATTAATAATTCCAACGCTTAAATAATAAAAATAACACAAAATGTGTGATACCATCGTGACTACGAGTACTTTCCATACAAATTCCAGAAGATAGCGGAGGGCAGCGGATTAAAAAAAAAAAAGAAGAATATAGTGGGTAAAGAAAATCGTCTGCGAACAAACAGTTTCAAAATTGCTCTTTTCACGGTGAAGGAGTGATAAAAAAAACGGAGGTATTAAAAACTTCTTTTTTTTTGCCTTGTTTTGTTTCGCACTCCATAATGGATGCGATGTCAGGTGCGGAAATAGGCACTTTTTCCGTCTCAACAAAGTGTTAATAATAGCTTTATTAAACCGTGGAAATTACTTGAACAAACAGATGTTATCGTCGAAGATCTGGACTCCCCGTCGACTGTGCAAATGGTATCATAGCTATGTAAAATGTTATAAGATTCACTGCACAGGGTTGCAGCTTGGGCAGGGAAAACCTTTTTCGCGCCAAACGATACCATAGCGCGAAGGGTATAAAGAATCCTTATGGATAACAAGGTAACTTTATCAGTAACAGTGCTCTTTGTAGTGCTTGTAACTGAATGCATAATTAGTCTCTTAATTTAGGCTGATCTGTTTAATGTGTGTAAATATAAATTAGATTGCTTCATTAATATTAAAATTTTTAATCAATGCTGCTTTCATTGTTTTTTCTTTTCTCTCTTATTTTCGTTTTCCTTCTTCTTTTTTTTTTTTTTTTTTTTTTTTTTGTATCTGAAAAAAATGGCTTTAACATGCCTGAAACATGGAGAGGAGGATGTTAAAGAAAATAAACGCATGGTCGGAAGTAAAAATAGATGAAAAAATAAAAGCAGACAAAATGTAGTAAATAAATAATTAAGTTATATGAAAGTGTACTTTATGTTATATTTTACTTGTGAAAATTGAAATGAATAAATGGAAATAAAAACGAATAAAAGAAAAGACGAAAACTCTATTTGATGAAAGCAACCATTCTGGTTGTGATCTACTACTTGAAATTTTTTTTAAAATGTTCTTTGAAGTACAACTTCAACAGCATTCGTTTCTTAGTCCTTTTCTCCAACAATTCCTTACCTTTTAGAATCAAGTCTTAAGATTGTTAATGGCACTGGGGATTCTTTCCATGGGGCCATGCCAAGAATTGATAATGGGTCGTCTTAGTGAAAGACAGCGACCATAACCACTGGATCTAATAGGCCTTCCATTTACTTTGTCCTACATAAGAAAACCCATCGACAACTAAGCGTGCTGCACATTCCAAACCAGTAGGTGAAGTAATGCATAGCTTGGGTCCGATAAGATTTGACTCTTATCTAACAACTTTAATATTTACGTGAGCTTTTAGGATTCTCAGAATTGACATTAGAGCGGAGAAGGGACAGGTTCTTCTAATACCGGAGATCTTACTTGGCGAAAAACAGTGGCCTTAGTAACTTGAAGACTACACGGGGACTTTGAATAAGATGAGCCCGGATCTTGAGAATGTTTATTTCTTCTTGGGAAATGCTGTTGGTGCTGATTTCAGTTGTGCTAAATTCGCAATCCTACCTATTAGGCAACTCAGCTGAACTCCGATTCCAGAAACACTCTCCAGTGTCTATAAGCTCTTTAGGAAGAATAGAGCACTCCAAAGGGCAAGCTTCTTCTCATTTGAAACATGCTGTATAAACTCTTTCAGAGCAAACTATTCAAATTTAATTTTAAGAAAAAATGCATCATGAAATTCAAACTATTTGGAAACTTCAGCAGTTTTCTGGAAAACAGTAGAACAGAATGATAAACGATAGTACGTGGCCACCTAGTTTTTAGAAAAAGTACTTCGGCTACTTGCTGCAGCAGAATATCTAGAATTTGGCACTCTATAATCTGGCCGAATCCCGAAATCTCGTCCACATTATGGCAGCACTGTTGAATACGTACTGTTCGTTCAATTCAGTACATCGGACATTTTCACTAACTCGGTTAATTTTCGGTCCACATTTGGCGGAGTTTTTTAGATTCTACTGAATCAAAAATTGTTCGTTTAGTTAGTTTCCTAGGTAAATATACTAAAAGGGTGGGTACGGGTGAATAGTTCCTATGTACGACCACAGCTCTGATATTGTTTACGGAAGATTAGAGTAAGTTAGCTTGTCGGGTGCAAGCATTTTCCGTCCAATAAGCAAATGAGTCTCTGATAATGAGTCCAATGAGCAAATGAGTCTTTTGATATGAATGCTCTTTAACTAACATCTCAAGAAGTTAAAACTCTTTTACAAATATATTTTTAACAATATCAATAAAACTGACAGTGTCAAGAAGGAATTATTTTGGAATTGATCTTGATCTTCTTATACACGTATATTAGAAAAGACTATTGGTGCAGGCTGCAGGGCCGTCATTTCAAGTTTTTCCAGGGGGGGGGGGGGGCAAAGGGTCCAAACACAATGCAATTTCATCGGATAACATAAAAACCACGCCCAATTACAAATACATTGATTTTTCAAAGCCGGTGGGGGTGGGGCAATTGACCCCCTGCACCCTTTAAAAGGCCTGCCTGTATTGGTACCTCCGTTGCTATGTGGTAACAACTTCTATTCATTTGCCGGAGGTCTTATGCTCGATTCCCACCGATGCCCTAGCCGTTATTTCCTTCCTTCGTGTTCAAAATATTTCTTGTGTTGTCTTATGTGAAGAAAAATAAGGAAGTCCAGGCACCTCTCTCAGGGCAATGACACACAATCTTTCCGTGGTGGCTATTGACTATGGAG